>VDFB02341929.1:92245-163724 GCA_007258455.2 Sequoia sempervirens
ATACCCCCTACCCTTTATCTCTATCCCACTCCCCCCTCTCTCTCTCAAGTCTCTCCCTCCTACCCCACGCTCCCTTTCTCTCCCACTCCCTCCATATCTCTCTCTCAAGTCAATGATATGGGCCTTCCGTAAAATTTTCCAATCATACTTGCCATTCTCTCCAGCTGAAAAAATCCATGCAGTCCCATTAAAAAAAACCTAATAATAGTTAAAGAATACCCATAAGCACAAAGCTAATGAATCTTCAACTTCATTGCTCAGGTGATTTAAAGCATCAGAATAAAATAACCTTCTGGGTCTCTAAATATTATATAGTATATGATATGAAGCAATTTCATCATTGTGGGAAAATCACTGCACTAAAAATATTTCTAGAGAAAATAAAATCTAGGAGGTTCGTAGGGTTGTAAATACATTAGAATCAGAATAGGAACAACTAAAAAAGGAGTGACTCATAATCCTTTTAACCACAATTTACATTTTGAGAATACAAAAATTTGGAATATGTAGATCATCAAATTAGTTACGCTGTGCAAACGAACCTCATCTTTCAACTGAATATTCTCAATACGCAGTTGCTGCTCTTGAAGTCTGACTTCTACAATAACAATAGGTGCTCTACAGTTGGTGCATATTGGATTTCTCATGGCTTCTTTAATTTCCATGTTCTCCAAGTGAAGCTTCTCATTATCCTACCTGAGGAGAGTGTTTTCATGACACTCGTGTTGAGCTTGAAAATCCAAGATTTGAAAAGCCATGATTAGAAAAAAATAATATATAGTTTTTAACTATATAATTTTTTTATTTTTATTTTTTATAGGTGAGTGCTGTCAAGGGGATAGCTCCCGAAATGTATAATTCTAAAAGAGAACAGATGCATGCCCTGTCCACCAGGGGTGCCCCAACACAAATTTATACTTTCCTTCTAACCTAAAAGAACATGCGTCAACCCAAAAATGAGTGTGACCACCAGTTATGCCTCCAGTATTCCTTCTTTCTTTGAGGATCTTAGGGACATTGGATGTTTTTGTTTTAAAGATGGAGATTTCCTTTTCTTCACCTCCGTCCAACCCTGTTGGTCATTCGAGGTCGGATGCTGGCCCAAGCACAAATCTGCCAGCATGGAAGAACTAGTGTTACAATCAGCAGTAGGATCGGCCAAAAGGGAAGAGGAAACATTATTGGATATCTCCAAAGGTGGAGAGGTAATGCAAGAATCGTCTTGCATTGGTACAGGTGTGGTCCCCAAGACATGGCATTCATCCACAGCTGAGTGGGTGGGAACCAGAGTAGGAGCAACTTTCTGAGTTGAAGAAGTGAAGGTACTAGCATTCTTTACCGAGGGAGAAACAGCATAATGTCTGGACTCATCCCCAACCCACCATGAGGGGCTGTTGATTGGGACAACACTAGCATTTTCCCCAAAACACTTTTTACCGCACTGTGCCGTAACATGTTATGTCGCAAAGCAAATTCTACATCTGAATGCTATCTTTTCATAATCTATTGGTTGGTGCCAACGCCTATTTCCAACTTTGAGAAGGATTTCCGCTGGGAGGCCTTTTGAAACATCCATTTCCACACAGAGGCGAGCAAAAGTTGAATTTTCATAGTTGATTGTTTCTTTGGAGAGACCATGGTATTTCCCCAGCTTGTTGCCAATTGCTTTCAGATAGTCAGTTTCCCAAAACTGAAGTGGGAGGTAAGGTAAACGGACCCATAAAAATGCTGAAGAAAATGACTCTGTGCGTGGATCAAAAGAGGGGGACCAAGGTTTCATGAACATAATATCCCCCTGAAAAAACCAAGGTCCAGCATTTAGCACCATTTCTTTATCCTCCATAACTTCAAATTCTAGGATAAAAAACCCTTTTGCACACGGGTAAATGCAGATTTCATCTTCTAAATATTCCTTCCAATTTGCCTCAATCCACGAATGGAGGTCGCATAATTTCGGCCAAACTTTAGTAAATCTACATATCAGGGCGTGGGCTTGCAAGTATTCTTCTCTGTCACTGACAAGGCCGTCAAGACTGATCTCAGGGGCAGATGCTTGACAGACGGCAAAAGGAGGACGCATAGAGGCTCCGCCGTGAAGCCAAAGAGGCATAGATTTTTTATTGGTAGGGGAAAAACCAGCAGACTGTGAGCCCAACCCGTAGAGACCCTTACGCGAGGATGAAGGGCGGGCAAGAAGGGCGTCAACGAAGCTTTTCTGTGTACAGTCATTGCCATCATGGCATGGACCAAGCAATCCAACCTTCATCTGCATACCAAGCCCAGCATTGTCATCTATCGGACCCTGATTAACGGCTTCTGGAGACCTAGGGTTACGCCCGGGAAAGCCTTCCCCGCCACCCACCAGATAGCGCACAGAAGGAGACACCGAGGAAGAGCCAGAGGCTGCAAGCACCTTCGCCATTGTCGCCCCCCTGAGGGCACCTTCGTCATGGATTTTTGCAGAATTACGTGCGCCGAGAGACGGAGTAGAAGCAGAAGATTTCGGAGCAGATGCCATTCTTTTGATTAACTATATAATTTTAATATTATAATAATAATATATATAGTTTTTAATTATATACTTTTAATATTATAATAATAATATAATTATTAAAATATATTGCAATAATATGTATATTATTTATTATAATTTAAAAATAATATAATTTATATTTATATTAATATTAAATATTAATTTTTAATAGAGGGGTTTTGACCGAACCCCATTCAAATCTATTTTTTATTGTATGTTAAATGGGTTCGGTCGAACCCCCATTCGACTGAGCATTTAATTTTTGTTCGACCGAACAGTGGTTCGACCAAACCCACTTATTTTCACCTACATCCTCTCAGGCACCAAAATTGCTTAGAATTTTGCACTTCAAAGCTCGATTTGAGAATGAAAATGGATGAGATCTCAGAAACCCAACTGGTATCAGGTTTCCCTCAAAACGATCTATCCAATGAATATAATTTTAATATGTTTTTATTATATTATCTTTTTATTTTTTAATTTTTATTAAATATAGGTTTTTCACCGAAAACAAAACTCTCTGTTCTACACATGTGGAAAAATAGAATATTATCAATTTTTTTTTAAAAAATATGAGTGCATCAGATATTGGAGTCCTTGATCTAACGAAAAACAAAAAATAAAATAAAATTGATACATATAGTAAAAGTTATGCATTATACGGTCGCATTGTGTCTTAATTGTAATTGATTTGACTTTGAAACTTGATTAAAGAAAAAATTTTCAATAAAAAACTATCTAACCAAGTGGAAGCACTAGACATCAGAGTTACAAATCTAAATTCGAAAGAATTATAATTTTATCTTTCAAGGAAAAAAAGCTATATGTTATACAGTGTACGTCACTTTTTAAAAATGCTCTTTTTTGAAAAAAACAATTTTTCATGGGAGATGGAAAAAGAAGTGCAATCTGATTCCAATTTTTTTGAAAAAAATAGTTTTAGAATCTACAAAAAAAATGTGACAAGACTCTAGTTTTCATCATCTTCAAATTCCTCACGGTTTAACCGCTATAGGTGCCCGAATGTGAAGATTTAGTTTAAAAAAAAAATCAGTGTCCAGTTTGGCCAAAAATTGTAAACCACTATTGTGGGATTGCCCACTTAATTTTCCACATCATTTGATTGGTAATTTCATTTTGATACATGGTGGGTTAAATTATGGAAATTTTGTGCTATATATTCACATTATGCAATGTCTTTATATTGAAATTCGTGTTGTATTGGGTTGCACCAAGGTCTATTATAGGTTGCTATTCAAGTTTCAAGCTTTTACATTCAACAATTGAATTTAAATGTTTTAATTGTGCCTTTTATTACTTCTTGGTGCCATGATCAAACCTTTAGATAGTTGGGCTGGGTCACGGGGATACCCCAGTGCATACAAAAAAAAAATTCTTTTTATAATTTGTTATTCTTGACATGTAATATTTGTTATGGCTAAGTTCTCCTAGGTCAACCCTCTTGATTGGATCAACTTTATGTTAATTTCTATAACCTAGCAACAGATTAATTACACAATAAATTCACAAAAAGAAATCTAATTTATAACAATTAACACAATTGGGTTAATTAACAACTAATAACAACGAAAGAAAAAATAACAAGAAGCCAATCACAAATAGACAATAATGTTGGAAAATGTGCCTCAATCTCATAGGCTGAAACTTCTGAGAAAGCATGGTCGCTGTGACATTCCTATTGTCTGGCCGACTGGAAGTTGTAACCTTGTGTTTTTCTCATGTCTCCAAGACAATGCTTCTGTCTTGCCGACTGGTGATGTCGTTGTGACTTGTGGCCTTCATTATAACCTTCTGTCGAGTGGAGACCTCTAGCCGGCAGTTGGTGGCTATCGGATATTGGTGTGACTCTGGGTGACAAGCAGTGTCAGGGAGAGTCTTGGACAGTCGGTATGTCTCATACCGACAAGGGAAGTCTTGCCGATAGATATAAACCTGTGGTCGTCGGTGTAACACATGAATGCTCGATGGGATGTCTTGGCGAAAGACGACTGTCTCAGCGAATGGAATTCTCACGTCGGCATGACTTGAAGACTTCGGTATGTGGTCTTGGTGATCTGCGATAGTCTTACCGATGGCAATATTGAGATCGATGTGACTTGAAGACCTCGGTGAAACCTCTTGGCGACAGTTGAATGTCTTAGTGATAGAGTTGGCAGATGAGTTCAACTGGAGGTCGGTGAGAAGTCTCGCCGATCATGCCAATGAGGAGACTCTTGCGGACAGATGGATGCCGATAGGAATACAATGGGTTTTGGTATTACTTATGAGCTCGGTGGAACCTCTTGCCAACGAAGACAACTCTTGGCGACATGTAATCTGGTCTTGTGGCATCGGGGAGACACTTCTAGTGTCTCACCGACATGCGACACAAGTTGATCACTGTTAACCCAGTGAATACTGTCCGATGTGGTGCGATGTGAACCAACCTGAGAAGGCAGAACGTAAACCATTGCAACCATTTCTGTGTGGAAGGAAAAATCTACACCAGAGTGGAAACATCTTCATTACGATGATGATGCTGAGTCGGTGATTTGCTTTCTGACTATTGAGAACGAATGCATATATGTATGCATTGGATATTCTGGATGGTGTAAGAGAGAAAAGGAAGCTGATAAGCTAGAAAGCTAAAGAGTCGAGAGCCAGACATAGAGAACTATAGAGTAAGGATCGAGTGGCTGGCTGAAAGGCTGAAGCCATGAGGTTGAAGCAAAGGATTGAGAGGCAAAGTCAAGCTGTTGGAATCTCTCGTGATCTAGATTGCTTTGTTTGATCTCTTAGGAATATTCTGCTACCAGTTGTATCCAGATGAACAAGATGTAATCTCTGAAAAGGCTAAGATCCTGAAACTATATTGTAACCGTTTGTTGTAGAATAATATAATGGCTCAATCTTTGGAGTGTGGGGTTTTTTATCCGAAAGGATTTTCCCCACATAAATCTTTGTGTTCTGGTTTTTTGTTTCATCTTTCATGCCTGTTGGTTCATGTAGTAGAATCTGTTAATGCTTGCTGTCGAATTTACATGTGTTTCTCTCAGATGGATCAATGTAGGAAATGAACTGTGTATGTTCCGCATTTGGACATAGTTGTTTGTGTCTTTGAGGCAACCTAATCAAAATGAAAGTTACCGAAGGCACTACTGCATGGAGTTTTCATAAGATGCGCTCCATTGGATTTCCTTACAAGTGGTATCAGAGCCTTCTTCTGGTTGTTGGTTTTGGATATTTCTCCTATGAAGATTTCTTATCTTGATAGGCTGGAAAAAATCTGGAGGAATGGACTGATGTATTGATCCTTTGATGAGTGGAAGCCTTGTGGTATTCTGAGACAACATTCAGCTTGAAGGATGGTCAAGATGGAAAAGGGAGTTGATCATGTTTTGATTTGTGTCTCCTAGTTGGTAGAGGTATAACCTTAGAGTATGAGGTGGATTTTCCTACTCTATGGTTGTGTAGTAGTAAATCTTTCATATTGGTGTTTGTGTGACAGGCTCCTAGGTGATATGGAGAAGCCTAGATTGTTTCTCAGTCATGGAAGAGAGTGCTTATGCTAGGTGGTGGTTCCTAGTGTTGGAAAGCACTGTTTCCTATTAACCTCGAATGCTTGAAGGCTATGGAGATAATCATTAGATGATTTGCAAGCTTCTGAAATAGCCTTTCTCTCTTTCTTAGATGCATGTACATGGTGGTGGTTTAAAGTTGGCCTGAAAGGGGCCTGGATTCTTTTGAACTGTTGTTTTCTTTCTAAGGATGATTTGTACTTGCATGGCTCTGTGGTTTTGTAGGTTTTACATGGTTAAGCAAAACTTGTGATCATGTGGAGTTGTTGTTAAGCTATTGTCTAGACACTGGCCTTTTGGGGCGTGGTTGGATGAGATAGTTGCAGGTCTGCATGCATGCTTGGTGCATGGTTTTGAGGAGGTATGATTATTTCTCTACATGGGAGTGTTGGTAAGTTTTTTGTCACTTAGGATTCTTGTGGTAATGCTTGTGGGTTCCTTGATTATGGTGCTCATTGTGGACATGATTGGCAAATCAGATTTGGCATGATCTGGTGTTTGAGTCATGTTGCCCACGTGGTTATTCTCTTTGAAATCTCAGTGAGTTGTAGTTGGATCCCTGACCTTTGTTGCAGATTGTCTTGTGGACTGTTATCTGTTGAATGATGTTGATTGGGTGTCTTGAGTATTACGGGGTTTGAACTGGTGGAGCTAGTGTGATCTTAGTTCCTGGTTGCTTTGGAGGTGCTTGTGTGATCTTCGTCAAGTGGGAGATTGTTGGAAAATGTGCCTCAATCTCACAAAGCATGGTCATTGTGACATTCCTGTTGTCTGGCTCACTGGAAGTTGTAACCTTATGTTTTGCTCATGTTGCCAAGACAATGCATTTGTCTTGCCGACTAGTGATTTCGTTGTGACTTGTGGCCTTCGTTGTAACCTTTTGCTGAGTGGAGACCTCTGGCCGACAGTTGGTGGCTATCAGATATCAGTGTGACTCTGGGAAACAAGCGGTGTTAGGGAGAGTCTTGGACAGTCGGTATGTCTCATACCGACAAGGGAAGTCTTGTCGATAGATATACACATGTGGTCGTCGGTGTAACACATGAATGCTTGGTGGGATGTCTTGGCGAAAGACGATTGTCTCAGCGAATGGAATTCTCACATTGGCATGACTTGAAGACTTCGGTATGAGGTCTTGGCGATTTGCGATAGTCTTGCCGATGGCAATATTGAGATCGATGTGACTTGAAGACCTCGGTGAAACCTCTTGGTGACAGTTGAATGTCTTAGCGATAGAGTTGGGAGATGAGTTCAACTAGAGGTCAGTGAGAGGTCTCGCCGATCATGCCAATGAGGAGACTCTTGTCGATAGATGGATGCCGATAGGAATACAATGGGTTTCGGTATGACTTATGAGCTCGGTGGAACCTCTTGCTGATGGAGATGACTCTTAGTGACAACATGTAATCTAGTCTTGTGGCATCGGGAAGACACTTCTAGTGTCTCAACGACATGCGACACAAGTTGATTGCTATTGACCAAGTGAAGACTGTCTGACGTGGTGCGATGTGAACCAACCCAAGAAGGCAGAACGTGAACTGTTGCAACCATTTCTGCGTGGAAGGAAAAATCTACACCAGAGTGGAAACATCTTCATTATGATGATGATGCTGAGTTAGTGATTTGCTTTCTGACTGTTGAGAACAAATGCATATATGTATGCATTGGACATTCTGGATGGTGTAAGAGAGAAAAGGAAGCTGATAAGACAGAAAGCTGAAGAGCCGAGAGCCAGAGAGAGAGAACTATAGAGTAACGACCGAGTGGCTGGCCAAAAGGCCGAAGCCATGAGGTTGAAGCAGAGGATTGAGAGGCAGAGTCAAGCTATTGGAATCTCTCGTGATCCTGATTGCTTTGTTTGATCTCTCAGGAATAGTTTGCTACCAGTTGTATCTAGATGAACACGATGTAATCTCTGAAAAGGCCAAGTGCCTGAAACTGTATTGTAGCCATTTGGTTCAGAATAATACAATGGCTCGATCTTTGGAGTGTGGGTTTTTTTATCTGAAAGGATTTTCCCCACGTAAATATTTGTGTTCTGGTTTTATGTTTCATCTTTCATACCTGTTGGTTCGTGTAGTAGAATCTGTTAATGCTTGCTATCGAATTTACATGTGTTTCTCTCAGATGGATCAATGTAGGAAATGAACTATGTCTTTTCCGCATTTGTACATAGTTGTTCGTGTCTTTGAGGCAACCTAATCAAAATGAAAGTTACCGAAGGCACTACTGCATGGAGTTTTCATAAGATGCGCTCCACTAGATTTCCTTACAAATAACACAGATATACCCAGGAAACCCCTGTGTGGGGAAAAACCTACAAATGTTGGATCTTCTACTCAACCTAACAACAAATTTTTCTTTCAAAAATACAATACCAGTTTGCTACAATAATCTTACATATATAGAGCCCAACTACTTTACTTAGCGTGCAAGAAAAGAAACTTTCATTACATTCTTTGGCTTTAAATCACACATAAAATCACTCTTGGTTTTATCCCAATCTCACAAACTCGAAAACATTCTATTAAAGAATAAAAAAATTTGTTGTTGCTGAAAATCCAACTCAAGTTGCTTTAAAGAAACTCCACATTCCACCTTACGAGCTAGAAAATCAACACTCCCTCTTAGCGAGGAAGGTGTTCTACACAACACCCAACTTGTCCCTGAAGAATTCAAACCTACTCTTCATCAAGGCCTTGGTCAAGATGTCTACTATTTGTTTGTCCATAGGAATGTAATGGAGCTTAAATATCCCCTTCTCCACACAATCTCTAATGAAGTGGTAGTTGATCTCAATGTGATTTGACTTGTCATGAAACATTGGATTCTTAGAGAGTTTGATACAACTCTGATTATCACAGTAAATGGCTGTAGGATCTAGCTCCTGTTCAAAGAGCCTAGCTAAAAGTTTTCGAAGCCAGATAGCCTCACATGAAGCCATACTGATTGCCATATACTCGGCCTCTACAGAACTCAACACAACTGACTTTTGTTTCCTGTTGTACCAAGAGACTGCTCCTAATCCCGAATTGAAACTGCACCCTGAAGTGCTCTTTCGATTAGCTGTATTGCTTACCCAATCGGCATCGGTAAACCCCTTGAGCTTCACTCCATCTTGTTGAACATACTTCAACCCATAATCAATTGTTCCTTGGAGATATCTCAAAACATGCTTCGTAGCTATCCAATGCACATGTTTAGGTTCCACCATAAACTAACTGAGTGAGTTCACTGCAAAACAAATGTCTGGCTTGGTGTTGACCAAATACATAAGAGAGCCCATCAACTGTCTGTATAAAGTTAGGTCAGCTGCCTTTGATCTGGAAGCATCAATTTTCTTCCAATTGGTCACAAGTGGTGTTGACATGGGCTTACAGTTCTCCATCTTGAATCTCTTCAATATATCAATTAAGTACTTCCTTTGTCCAAGGAAGATCTCTCGCTCTTTCTGCCACAACTCCAATCCTAGAAAGTAGTGTATCAACCCCAAGTCCTTCATCTCAAACTCTCATGCAAGATACCACTTGTAGTGTGCTATGAGCTCCTCTGACCCTGTGAGAAATAGGTCATCAACATCTAACATCAATATGAGAAGTTCACCCTTCACCTGAACATAGTACATGTTTAGATCCACTTCACTCCTGATGAATCCCACACTTTGCAAGTAACTGTCAATATGTGAATACCACACCCTGGGAGCCTGCTTGAGTCCATATAGTGCTATTTTCAACCTGTATACATGAGAATCACTCCCATGTGCTTCAAATCCTTCTAGCTACTCTATGTAAATCTCTTCCTCAATCACTCCATTGAGGAAGGCCGTCTTCATATCCATCTGGTGAATCCTCCAACCCATCTATGCTGCTACATAAATGATAGCTCTTATGTATGAGTACTTGGCTACTGGAGCGAAAGTCTCGTCATAGTCGACTCCTTCCTTTTGAGAAAACCCCTTAGCCACAAATCGGGCTTTGAAATTTTCCACACTACCATCTACAACATGCTTAATCTTATACAACCATCTCGAGCCCACCATAGACTTATCTTGTGGTCGTGTTACTACCTCCCACACACTATTCTTCATGATGGAAGAATACTCTTCCACCATGGCATCTCTCAACATTTGGTGCTTAGATGCCTCCTGAAAGCTGGAAGGCTCTACTTCAATTAATTCACTAATAAGTGCCACATACTCAGAATAATGTCTGGGAGCCTTTCTTGGTCTAACTAAATATTGAGGATCACCTACATATTCTTGAGCCTCTCTCAGTGTCTTCTCAACTGCCCTATTTCTCCTCTTATCAGTAATAGGAATCTGAGGCTAAGGAATTATTTGTTCCTCCTTCTAATCAAACTACTCAGCTTGCTTGCTCTGCTCTCCAACTTGTGTGACGAAAGTTTGAGGAATTTGTGCTACCTCAACCATGGGTGATTGCTCCTCCTCATTCATCAAGTTGCTAGACTTATGAAGAGCCCTCTCTTCCTCGAACTTCACATCCCTTTGAACCATTGTTTTCCTAAGAGCAGGAATGTAAACCCGATAAGCCTTATAAGTTTCACTCTACCCAACAAGGATACCCTTCTCTGCAGTAGGTTCCAACTTGGTTCTCTTCTCAATAGGAATGTGACAATACACAAGGCATCCAAAGATGTGAATGTGCCCCAAATCTGGTTTCTTACCAGTGAATGCCTCTTCTGGAGTCAACTTTCCCAACACTTTGTGAGGGCTCCTATTCTGCAAATGCACAGCTGTATTGCAAGCTTTTTCCCATAAGAACCAAGGAAGATCTTGATCATGAAGCATGGCCTTGGCTGCTCCAACTATAGCCCTATTTTTCCATTTAGTAACCCCATTCTACTGAGGGTTGTAAAGAACTATTAACTCTTTCTTGATACCTTCTCGAGCACATAAATATTTGAAGGCATTCAAGATATACTCGCCTCCATTATCAGACCTCAATATCTTGATCTCCCTACCTGTTTGGTTCTCCACAAGAGCCTTGAACTCTTTGAACCTACTAAAGACCTCATCTTTATTCTTCATGAAATATATCCACGTCTTCCTAGAGAAATCATCAATTAAAGTAATATAATACTCATATCCATTCAAGGATGTTGTTGACATAGGCCCACACACATGTGAGTGTACAAGATCCAAAATCCCTTTGGATCTAGTGTCACTGCTTTGAAAACTTGTCTTGGCATATTTCCCAAGTGCACAACCCTTGCACACCTCATGGTTTTCTGTCCTCATCTCAGGTAGCCTCATCACTATTTCCTTGAGAATATTAAGTGCTCCATGGTGAAGGTGAGCCATCCTCCTGTGCCACAATTCTCCTAGCCCTCTACATTTGCTTACCAATGCATGTGTTGGCTCAAAATGTAACCGAAACAAGTTTCCATGCCCGACTCCAATCAATTTTCCAACCTTGGAATCTTTGGGTCGAATATAGACTTTTCCCCTCTCAAAGGTCACGATGTAACCCTTGTCTTCCAAAGTAGAAACTGAGATTAAATTCTTTGTCATGCTAGGGACATACAACACATCCTCCACCAACAAGGGTTTTCCAAACTACCTCTGAAACTTGACGGTGCCAATACCAATTGCGTGGTACTTGGCATTGTCTTTGAGCTCAATATAGAAATCTAGCTTCTTCTCCTCCAACTTGATGAAACATTCTATGACTCTTGTCATGTGGCAAGAAGCCCCACTATCAATATACCATAACCTATTAGAAAATTGAACATGAGAGATAGGTAGTGAGTGAAAACTCATCCTCAAATCGTGATGCAAACTCGTCCACCTTTGTTGTAGTAGCAACTTGCTTCTTTTTCTTGTCCTTAATTTTTCTTATTCAGACATTGACCGACATAGTGACCCATCTGATGGAAAAAAAAACATTTTATCTTGCTCAGATCTTTCTTCTTCCTACTATTGGAAGAAGAACCTTGTGTTTGCCATTTATTAGACTTATGCTTACCCTTGCTTGCAAGAGAAAGATTTTCTTTGTCTTGACCCTTCTTCGTCTGATCTCCTCGATGAGCACCTTCATGGATCTCCTCATGAATAAAATCATCCCAAAGCCTTGCCCAATTAGGTAGCCAATCTCTGCTAACAACACACTTGACAAACACTTCCGAGTGCTTCAAAAAACCATTCAAGGCTATACGCACCAACTCATCTTCATCAATCATCTCTCCAACAATAGACAACTCATCACTGACCTATGTCAGCTTGGACAAGAGGTCACACTCTCACCTTTGGACATCTTGGTATTATGCAATTTGTCCTTGAGCATCATCTTATGACTCTGATAGTCACTTTGATAAAGTTTTGTGAGCATATCCCATATCTCCTTAGTGGTGTCTTTGACCAATAAATGAGGAATTAAATGATCTCTTACTCCATCCAGGATAATCCTCTGAGCGTTGGCCTCTTTGACTTCATGCGAATCTAAGGAAACATAATCATTTGTTGGTGGTGTCACTTATGTACTAACATAGATCCACAACTTGTTCTCCTTGAGAACAGATGTAATCTAAACCTTCCACTGCAAGAAGTTAGATGCACCCTCAAGCCTGTCTTCATATCGAACACCGGTTGCCATAGTCACAAAAGAAACTAGAGACAAAATTTTGATTTTTTTTCTTCTTGAAATTTGCGTTGCAAATCTTAGCTTCGTACTTAGAGTTTAGAGCTTTGATACCATGTTAATTTCTATAACACAACAACATATTAATTGCACAATAAATTCACAAAATGAAATCTGATTTATAACAATTAACACAACTGGGTTAATTAATAGCTAATAACAACAAAATAAAAAATAACAAGAAGCCAATCACAAATAGACAATAACACAAATATACCTAGGAAACCCTAGTGTGGGGAAAAACCTGCAAATGTTGGATCTTCTACTCATCCTAACAACAAACTTTTCTTTCAAAAATACAATACCAGTTTGCTACAACAATCTTACATATATAGAGCCCAACTGCTTTACTTAGCGTGCAAGAAAATAAACTTTCCTTACATTCTTTGGCTTTAAATCACACATAAAATCACTCTTGGTTTTATCCCAACCTCACAAACTCAAAAAAAATTCTATTAAAGAATAAAAAATCTACTGTTGGTGAAAATCAAACTTGAGTTGCTTTAAAGCAACTCCACATCCCACCTTACGAGCTAGAAAATCAACACTTTATAGTCATGACAAGAATCCATAGACAACAAACAAGCATACAAATGATCTATATGTTGATTCTAATGTAAGTATTGTTCTTTTTAGTGTTGCAACACCAAGTGTTCCTAAGAGTGCTCCTTGTAAATGCAAATGATTATTCAATGATTGTTTTGGACGTTTTTGTGCTCAAACAAATGTATTTAAACACCAAGAAACAACAAATCACTACACAAGTGTATATTAAATCCATTGACAATAACTATGAGGAAAGGGTAGGCGTCAATCATTTGAATTTCAAAAATTGGTTTTTAGGTTAGATTTGTGTTGTGGAAATGACTTGGGATAGAGAATATAAAATCTCAAGATTAGAAGTGAATGAATGGAAACCAAAACTAATAAATAATGTGGATGTGTAGGAATAAGTACATATAGAATATGGATAAGGATAAATGTATAGAAATTGGAGTATATAAAAGTGAATGAGGATCAATAAGGATTAAAAAAAACCAAACTTTGTACAAATGTACCTCATATATCAATATATAATTGTATTAAACCATTTAATAAATCATATATTATTATATAACTGTATTAAATCATTCCATCAAAATAAATCTAAAATTAAATAAAAATTGACATAAATATACAAATTTCATCATTACAATTATATTAAACTTTTAAAAAAATTCAAAAAATTCAAAAATTACCACAGTTATCCATCAATGCGGCCCTTCAAATATAACCCGTGGTGCCAAGGATAGCTTTATATTGAATCATTATTATTCCTAGAGGTTTCAATTCTAGTCATCCCAAACAAGTGCCATTTAGTGGCTAGTACTTGCCTTTATAGTATTTTAATTATAATATTTTAAATTTAATAAAAAATAAATGTAAGTTTTGTTAATGTGAATAAAACTAAATGTTAATTATGTTAATTAAAGTATTAACATAATATTTAAAAATGCCACATTAATGTTAATTTTTTATTTAAATTATATAAATAATTAACATTATAATGTAAATTGTATGATAATGTATGCCTATATTAATAGAATAAAAGGTATTATAAATATATGATAAATATATATAAAAAAAACTTAGTATAATATAATTAAAAGAAAAAAATGATAATTATATAAATATAAAATACGTCTAATAATTATGTTAGATAATAATATGTATAATACACTATAAATTTATTATATTATATTAAATAATATTTATTGATTATATAATATAAATTTCAAAAAATTTAAATTATTTTATATTAAATAAAATATAAATAAACGAAATAATTATATAGTATAAGTATATGAAAAAATTAAATAATTATTATTTAAACATAAAATTTATATAATACTTTTGTGCAATAATGAAAGTTATATAAACAATGGTTGAATGTAGCAAAAATAATAGTTCTTAGTTCTTAGTTCTCAAACCTAGGCAAAATAATAGTTCATTTTTACTTTTCCTAAAAATCTTCGAATAACACACAAAACTTTTAGCCAATCATGAAAAATAATTTATAAAATTTATAAAATTAAATATTTTGCAGGTTCACTTTACAAAATTGAATTTATTTTTTTTTCAAAAAATTATTGTTTTTGATTGGTTGAAAGCTAACTTATTAATAACTAATTAACTAGGAAAACAAAACTCATTGCAATAGGGCAAGTACTATGCATATAATAAGTGCAATAGGTATTAGGTCGAAGGGGAACACTCACACCCCTAAAGAGGGGAAGGAATTGGACCTCGATCTACTTACTGGAATATTAGGTCCCATGCCAATGGCCCAATGGGTATATATAATTCACAGTTTTTTACCCTAAATATTCATTATGTGGGATCAGGAGAGCGTCTGTACCTCATTGTTGGGCTGTAAATGGAATGGGGAATGTGGCGAAAATCTAGACAAGAAATGGATGGAACTTGGAAGATCAAGATGCATGTCTGTTCGGCTTTTACCACCACCCCCCATTCCACATATGGACAATGATTATAGCATATCTTTCCTCCAATATTACAATGATCATTTGGTTTTCCCAACATCTCCATTCTGGGTATGGCAATGATTATTCTAACCGGGGGTTAATTGAGGACAAACCGGACTTCTTGATACTCACAGCAGCAGAGGTGAGATATATATATATATATATATATATATATATTTTAAGGGTTTTTTATATCAATTCAGATGACTTAAATTTCTTTGGCTGAGAGTTAAGGATTGAGGGGTATTTATACCATCAAAGTCATTTGGGACATGATTCTGGCATCATCTCTTATGATGTTGGGACCTTGCACTCAACAAGACTTGATCTCTGGTGGGTTCATTCTGAACCATTTAACTTCATCAGTAGCTCAAAGATCTATTGGTACAAAAAATTTTTGTCTTCCATTTCATTTGAAGGGTTTAGGGAGCCAAATTTACATAATTTTTAAAATTAAAAATATCATAATGTCTGCCCAATCAATTACAGAAGAGATAAATTGATCAGAATTAGATCAAATAACATTTTTTTAATAATTAAAAAATAAAATGCATGTAAGAGGTCTAAAATAGGGAATCAAATTTGTACTTCACATTCATGGATCCCTGAAACAGTGAAGGGCAATCCATGTTTCTCTTAGCGGAGGCTGTTCAGATAGTTTTAGAAATTTTTGTAGTGAAATAATTTCAGTAGAAATAGTGTTTTTGTGTCTTTGTCATCTTTATTTTTAAATATCAGTCTAAAATAGATTTTATTGATAAAAGTAGTTAAATAAGATATTTATTTGTCATTTTAAAATGTGGATGAAGTGTAAACTTGTTATTGATTGGTTTTATATATCAAAATGTTCAATGGTCAAAGATAAATTTTATCAATAACAATAAGACAATTATTTACTACTTTCAGATTGTAAAATTGCTATTGACTCATTCTAAATATCAATCCATTGAAGTCATTATTTACTATTTTCAGGTTGTGAAATTGCTATTGACTCATTCTAAATATCAATTCATTGAACAGTCATTATTTACTACTTTCAGATTGTGAAATTGCTATTGGCTCATTCTAAATATCAATTCTTTGAACAGTAAAAAAAGTAATCTTTGACCATAAAAAATAGAATAACTGTCCTAATATTTACCACTTTTAGACCTTAATAAAGTGGAAAATTGTCATAGACGATGATAGTATGTGATAAAAGCCGTCCATTAAGGCTCAAAATCTCATATGTGTATTTGGGTCAGGTTCGACATGTGAGTGACTTTGATTGATGGGGTTGTTCTGCCCATGACTGTTTATCCAGAAGGTGTTCTCTAGTTTTTCTTGGCATATTTTGTTACTGATCTTAGGAAGGCGTTTCTTACAGGTAAAAATAATATCATATGTTTGTATACATCTGCACATAGTTCTTGATTCTACCTTTGTCATGCATTTTTAAAAATTATTAGTTGTAATTAACTTTTTTTTTAATTCCACTGAAAAATTATTCATTTCTTGCAAGAGGATCATACAGCAGCCTATGGACAATATGCAGATTTCATATTACAGTTGGGAAAATGATTGTGTTGGTGTTATAGGAGAAAAAATCCAGTACTTGAGCATGTTCCAATAGTTGTGATAGCATTTGTTTATAAAGTGTTCAATATTTTTAACAATATTGGACCAATAGCTTTAAAGTTGTCAGTGTTGATGATGACTACCCATAATTAAATGAAATGTATTCCTTAGATCTAAAAAGCAACCAATCATGTGATGCCACATCAACACCCAATAAAACATGATGTCGATGCACAAGTATCAATTTCACTTTTTTTGGGGTCTTTTTGGACACCTTGACAAAAAGCATGCTGATGTGGCATCATATTTGATGATGTGGCCCTGAAATCTTAGTTATAAGTAGGGGACTTGCTAAGTAAGTTGCTGTAAAAAATTGGAAGTGATTTGAAATTTCCACATAGGATTTTGAGAAGTGCGAAGTTAGGGTACTCAACTACTGGGTCCTCTTCCCTAATCATTCTGTGTACTGTTGAAAGATATATTTATGAAATATTTTTATTTTGGGTGTATGATCAGATTAACTAATTCAGTGATGTTTTATAATTAAAATATAGATAGATTGAGCTAATTAACATGAGTAGGTACAATCTCCTCTACACTTTAAACTTTATTGAATTTGAGAGATTTTTCCCTTTAAATCATACAAGACATACAATCATTCTTAAATTCTGTAAATAAAATTTAAACCTTAAATGATAGAAGATAAATCTAATTTGTTTCTCATGGAAAAACTCTTAGCGCTAGACTATTTAATTACAACTAGATAATTTTACATAGATTTGTAAATTATAAAACTATGGGCATATATATAAAAGAATTTTGGAATGATCTTCTTTAGATGAATTGTTTATATTCTCGATTGCAAGTGGTAGATCTAAGAAGATATTTAGTTAAAAAGTTTTGATTAATTCAAGGTTATAAGACTAGTGTGTTCGTCCTTTCGAAATAGAGTCAATACTAGAAAGTTTCAAATGGAAACTTGAACTGAAGTTTCTTTATGATTTTAAACAAGACAATTACATAAATTTTATAAGAGATTCTTTGATCCACCACTAGTCACTAAATATGATAGCAATCGCGTACTTAGAGATTTGTCAAATTCCTTGAGTAGAAAATGGAGAATTGATACAAAAAATAAAGTGAACTTATATCAGCTTTGGAAGTGAAAATGACTACAATTTCCAAAAAAGCATGAAAAACTAAACAATACGAACGAATACTTTGCCTTGTACTTTGTGGGGTCCTATTTTAGATTTCAAATGCACACTAGTGTATCTTAGAATAAGATATTGATACTCAAATTCAGAAAATAACTCATAATAATAACCATAGTTGGTAGACTCGTCGAGTTTTCGACGAATCATGAAAAATTTGCAAGTTTTTTTTAATTTCTAAGTTTTTTTGACTTTAACTTGTCAAAAATTTGCGGTGAGTTTTTTTCGATTGTTGAGTTTTTGACGAGTTTTCGGCAGAACCTTGTCGAGTCTGTGCCAAAAACTCTTGGCGATTGTGCGATATGACCCTTGCATGAAAAATGTGAGTTTCATTATGCAAAAAAAGATTTGATTTGTGTTGGTTCTTAGAGTAAAAAAACCCTCACCAACCAAGAAGACACCATTTGCAACGTTTTGCCATCAAGAGTGGACTTAAACGACTTTTTTTGCAGATTTTGAAGGCAAATTCGGATTACAGGTAGGTTTTTGGTTTTTCCCTTTTTTTTGTTTAATCTTTTTCTTTCATTATTTTTGCAAAATATTGATTTCAAATTGAAAAAAAAACTTCAGAGAACAAATAGAAGCAAGATTTTTGCATTTAGATTCCAAAAAACAAGATTCATGTTGATTTTTTTTAATTTTTTGCATTATTTTCATTGTTTTTTGAGTTTTTCAAATCTAGGTCAATTTTTTGATTTAAATCTTTTTTGTTTGAAACTAATGTTAATTTATTTATTGATTTAATCATTTAAACAAATTTGTATTAATTTAAATCAAATTTAGAGAGATTTTTTAATGATTTATCATTTTATGTGTATAATGTAGGTTGTTTTTTTAGTTTTTTGTATTAAAAATCTAATATGTTGTACATTTTTTTTGTATGTGTAGGTTAAATACACACTCCTATAATGGCTTCTACTTCAGGTTCAGCCTTTGGCTCCACCCCATTGGTGCCCATTCCATCATGGGTTCCAGGCACTCATCCTCCAGGAGCTAAAGACCCTACATGGAAGTATGTCATGAGAGGACTGTCACCTGGATTAGTTGTTTGCACTGAATGTAAGAAGGTACATTTTGGAGACATAAATCGCCTCAAATACCATCTTGTAGGCATTATTCATCATGATGCCAAGCCTTGTCCTGAGGCCACAAAAGAGATAAAAAGAGAGATGAATGCCCTCCTTGTAGTTGTCGAAGAAAAAAAATTGCAAAGGGAGAGGATGAAGGAAGCCATAGTAACAACCATAGCTAGTGGACATGGTCATGAGAAAGTGGAGATAGAGTCTCAATCAAATGAGGAGGCAGATACTGAGGGGCTCTCTTTGTGGTCCACGCATTCGTGCTCGTGGCACACCGACCTCTAGACCCCCCACTTCCTCTACTTTGAGTAGAGTGCCACCAACGCCTACATCTTCACACACACCACATAGTTTTTTTGTGCCAAGAAACACACCAAGAGCACATACATCATTGGAGGCTACATGGTGGAATAAGGAAGTGCATCGATATGTTGATATGGCATGTGCAGACTTTTGGTATTTTAATAGCATTCCATTCAATGTGGCGAGTAGTCCCTATTATCACAATTTGGTTACCGCATTGACAGTTGCAGGAAAAGGCTAAAAGCTACCTTTTCACAAAGACTTGAGTGGGAGGTAAGTCAATTTAAAATTTATGCTAAGTTTATGTTCTTTAATTTAAATTAGTTTATGTTGAATTTAAGCTTTACTTTATTCAAAAATTAAAATTTTGTACTTATTTTACTTTGTACTTGTAGGTTGCTCACAAATGCTACCAAAAGGGTGGTTCTAGTAGTGGAAGAGGAAAAGAAAGAATGGGAGAAATATGGCTACATCATTCTTTCCGATGGGTGAATGGATGGGAGAAACCACACCATCCTTAATTTTTTGGTTTCTTCAAAAGGTGAAGTGTTTTTGAAATTGGTGGATGCCTCCAACAAAATAAAAAATGCAAAAATATTGTGTACATTGTTGGAGGAAGTTGTCATGGAGGCAGGGATAAACAATGTGGTGCAAGTCATCACAGATAATGTAGTAGCTTAATTTTTTGGTTTCTTTAAAAGGTGAAGTGTTTTTGAAATTGGTGGATGCCTCCAACAAAATAAAAAATGCAAAAACATTGTGTACATTGTTGGAGGAAGTTGTCATGGAGGCAGGGATAAACAATGTGGTGCAAGTCATCATAGATAATGTAGTAGCATATATGGCAGCTGAGAGATTGCTTGAGGATAGACATCCTTCACTTTTTTGGTCACCATGTGTGGTGCATTGCCTTGACCTTCTTTTGGATGATATAGGAAAACTTGTTTGGGTGTCATTGATTGTAGATGATGCAAGGAGCATCACAAAATTTATCTACGATCACCCTTGGATTCTTAGTTTGATGAGAGATCATACACAAGGGAAGGAGTTGGTGAGATCAGGTGCCACAAGGTTTGCAATGGTTTTCCTAATGTTGCAAAGCATTTTGGGTTCTTTGATTGCTTTAAAAAAATATTTGTGAGTCAAGCATGGCTAGACTCAACTTATGGAAGGAAGCTCGAAGGAGATAGAGTTGTAAAAATAGTCTTCAACAACCTATTTGCACAAAGAGATTTAGAGATCGTGAAGGTAACTTAAAAACTTTGATTTTAAACTCAAGTTGAATATTCTATTTTTTTAAATTTAAGTCTTTCATTATAAATTTGTAACTTTAATCTATTTGTATTTGTAATGTAGGTGTCAGAGCCTTTGGATAGAGTCCTTTGCTTGGTAGATGGGGATCAAAACCCAATGGGATATATTTATGAGGCCATGGATAGGGCCAAAAAGGCTATCAAAAGTTATTATATGGGGGATAGCCTCAAATTTGATCCCACATGTTAGATTGTTGTTAGGAGGTGGAACAATCAACTCCACCAAACCATACATGTAGCAAGGTAATTCCTCAACCCTAATTTTCTTTTCTCATAAAACTTCTCCGATCCTAATGGAGAGGTTATGGAGGGGCTTACGACATGCATTCAAAGGATGGAGCCCAGGGTTGAGGTGAGATACCTCATTGTCCAAGAGTTGGATCTCTACAGGGAAGGAAGGGGTAAACTCTTTTCTTTAGAGCTAGCTATTCGAGGAAGAACCACTCAACCACCATCTATAAAGTTGGGAGTCTTTAAGTTTATTTCACATGCATCTTATAATTTGATAAAATTTGTTTTAACTTTTGACTTTGTTTTCTAACTCTTCAATATTTTTTTTATAAAAGTTTGATGGAAAAATTAGGATGAAATACCCCACATATCCAAAAAAGTTCCCTCCACATACTATGTTAGCCTTGTAGCACACATCCAATTGTGAGTGGAATTGGAGCTTGTTTGAGGCCATTCACACGAAGAAGAGGAATAAATTATCTCAAAAACAATTCAATGACCTTGTATTTGTACAGTACAACCTTTAGTTGCGCACAAAAAGAGTAGAGGACAAAACATTGAATCCTATTGATTTGGATGAGATATATCCTTACAGTGATTGGGCATGTTGAGATGAGTAGCGCCCATTTTTTATCATATACGAGATTCTTGATTTCGAGAGATAGGCAATGGAGGATGTGGGTACAATAGGAGATGTAGGGTTGGAGGACATTCATGAGGATGAGGAGTTATTGTCAGAGCCAAATATTTTCAAGATAATGGACAAGCCTCAGCTAGAGCCTTCCATGCCAACTAAGGAGCCATCGACACCACATACTCGTAGGACTAGAGCATCTACCTCTTCCCTAGCTTTGACTAAATTAGGGAAGAGGAAGGTGTAAAATGTTGTATTTAATATTTATTTCTAGTTTTACTATTTTCATTTTTAGCTATCGTTTGTAATTTGTATCAGACTATTAGATTTTCAGCCATTAGGATTTTGTATGATAATGCGATTTTGTAATCAATTTGCATTAAAGTCAATCAAATTTAATAGAAAAAACTTTTGTACTCATTTATGGACTCATTGGATTCATCTTTTCATTGAATTTTGCAAAAAAAATGTGTTTCTAATAAAATTTAAGCAATTTTTTAAGTTCTTGAGTTTTTGCTGAGTTTTTAAAAACTTGAAAATTTTGGGCTTGGTGAGTCTTTTGGTGAGTCGAGTTTTCCAACTATGATTATAACAATAGGATAATGCTCATCTCACATAGATGATTGAAATTGGTATTGTTTGCAAGACATTAAGAAATAATTACCTTCCTATTACAACAAAAATTTTAAACAAAATATGAAAGGGAGCATGGTATGCATAAATGTTTCTTACACTAATATTTTGAAGAGAGAGTTGCAAATTTCAATCTTTTAATAATTACAGAAAACAAAATCACATTTATATAGAAAATAAACAATAAATAACATAACACAGGTGCACATGGGGAAAACCCTTTCAAAACAAAAAAACTCACACTCCAAAGCACCTCAATGTATTATTTAGTAACTCACAATTACAATACACTTGCAGATAAAGCTTTCATAGGAGTACCACCAACTAGGTATGTGCAGGATCATCATGGAAAAAATAGGCTCTTAAGTGGCAAAAAATTTAGAAGAATAAGAGTTAGACAACTTGATGTAAAAATTTGAATAAGTTATCTATATTATTCCAAAAATATGTAAGAATATAATTTATAGCAAATTGAATGTAGTTTCTAAACTACTAGGTTTATTTAAAAAAAAAAACTCTTTTGGTGAAGATTTGAAATTCCAATGTAGTAGTACTTAAATTTCAGGGAAAAAATAAGTAGGTGTTTGTCTAACCACTCTAACCACAATAAAATGATAATATTTTTTTATAATATTTTAGACCTAAATAGATGACTCATGTACAAATGTGATGCATTCTTTTTGTAATTTTTTTCCAAGTAAATAATTAATTATGAATTTTTTATTACAACTTTTAAAAAATATAAAAACTCATATGTTTGACCACCTTAACTTGATCAAAACTTCATTAAATTCAATTTTTCTTTTTTTAATCCTATAGTATGCAAAACATAGAATGTGATGCACGTTTTGGATTCCAAAAATGTCATACCATTTGAAAGCTATAGATGTTTTAAAAACCTATCAATCAAAACTTTAATGGTAATTCAAATAGAAAATGAATAATAATTTCTTAAATTCAAAGTAAAGCATAATTTAAATATTGGTGGAAAGCTGAGAATATCCTTTAAAAACCTTTTTCATTTCATCAATTTTGGGTAATTTTTTTTTTCAACCATATACCCTACAAATACCCATCATATTGCCAATTTTTGGCCCATTATGATCCTGCACATACCCAACTAGAGATTTGGAGTTTTTACAACTTAAAAAATGTCTCCAAAACTCTACCCCTCCCTCCATCTCAAGCACCTAATATAAGAGATACAAAACCTATAACTATCAAATGGTATTTCAAAATCCATGAGCTAAAACCACCCAAAAGTTGTGTCGATATTATCCTCTAATCAAATATGTCTTATGATGTGTCATAATAGGCATCATAAGTTGGTCGAAAGTGTAACTTTTTTTTATAATTCTTTTATGCATCCAATTTTTTTTTAATATTTCATACACAAACTTCTAGGGGTCATAACTTTTATCTACTAAGTCAATTTGGTCCATTTTTTTTCAAAATTGAAGCAATCAAGAATTTTTATTCTAGCAAAAAATTAAGGCTCTAGTTCATAAATTGAGTTTTTAAAATTTATAGTAAAAAAACACAAGTTTAGTAATATTAATATAAGGAGCAAGGTTAAGACACATTTCCCATCATTCTCCCACTTGAACACCTTGCAAGGGCAAAGGGAGTATCAACATCACTTATTTAGTTGCTAGGGGCCAAGAGGTCCATAGCCTCATAGCACTAGTTGAATTTTTCTATGCTCATTGGTTTTGTTAATGTATTGCAACATTCTTCAAAGTGTTAAAATTTTCCAACATCACTATCTCACCTTCTACCATATCTTGAACAAAATGGTATTGGACATTAATATGTTTTTTCCTCGCATGAAAGGTTGGGTTCCTTGTTAAACATATGGCACTTTGACTATTACAATGAACCCATGTTGGATCTTGCCTCTAGCCCAACATCTAACACAATCTATTAAGTTAGATGGCTTTCTTACAAGCATGAGTTGTTGCTATGCACTTTGCTTCTATAGTGGGAAAAGAAACCATAACTCGTTGCTTACCCATTCAACTAATTGCACTTCAAAACATAGTGAAAACATATCCACTAGTGGACCTTCTTATGTCAACATCTTGAGATCAATTTGAATCCATAAATTTATGAATATAAAAAAATTGTCTATCCCCTAGATATGATTGCCATGATAACAGAAGGAATACTCAAAGGTACCCCACAAATACCTAAAGACACTCTTCACTACATACAACTATACTCATCTAGGATTGGGCATAAGTCAATTAAGGACTTCCACTACTTGAGAAATGTGTGGTCTTGTACAAACCATAACATACATCAAACCCCCAATTGCACTATCATAATGTACTCTACTCATATTCTTATGATCCTCTTATGATATATTCCTAGTATAGAATATATACTTAAGAATATATAATATATACTAAGGAATATATCATATTAGGATCATAACATTTAGGAATATATCATATTAAGATCATAACACATCCTCCATATCACTAGGAGAAATTAGAAAGTTCTACTCAACATATAACTTTTTTCCCATTATAATAGGAACACACAATGACCTATAATTTGTCATTTTTAACCTCTCCAACATTGAGTTGACATATATACTTTGACCCAACCAAAATTTTATTTTCACCCTATCTCTTCTAATATCCATCCCCAAGATACACTTGGTTTCCCCTAAGTCCATCTCAAGTTGTGCTGAAAGTTGAGACTTCAAATCACAAATCAAATTGTTCCACTACCAAAACACATATCATCAACATATAATCCAATAATGAAAATAAGATCACTACCCATCTTATAGTAGATGCAATGATTTGATTTGGATCTTAAAATTTTTAAACTTAACATAAAAAATCAAACTTTTGGTATCACATCCTAAGAGATTTCTTAAGAATGTACTCAAACCTTTTCAACTTACAGACCAAATGTTTTTGACCTTTCTCAATGTAGTGCTCTAGCTATGTCATATAAATCTTTTCCTTCAAATCACCATGAAGGAATGTTGTCTTCACATCCATCTACTCAGCCTCAAGATCATATATTGTAGCAAGAGATAATAAAAAATGAATGGATGCTAGCTTTGCAATTGGATTAAAAACCTCACCATAATCTATTCCTTCACCTTGGTAATAACCCTGTGGAACCAATTTTATATTGTAATTGTCAACATTTCCATCATACCTTATTTTTCTTTTGAACACCCATTTGCATCCAACATAATTTTGTCCATCAAGCAAAGATACTAGATCCCATGTGTTATTTTTATTCAAAGCAACCATCTTAGATCATCCATAGTCACCTTCTAGGAATCTACATCATCCATGCCCATAGCCTCCTTTATAGTCTAAGGCTCATTAATATTAATAATCAAAGAAAAAATGTATCTCTAATTAGGGGGAGTATACCTTTTTAGCTGATGTCTTTATCGAGTGAACCTCCTCATTGTTTGAGGTGGAGGTTATATATCTTCTTTAGAACTATCAAAGCTCTCTTTCTATTCAAGTCCTTCATGGGATTCTGGTGTAACCTTCTTAGTCTTTGGGGTTAGTTGAATCACATATTTTTTCCATCCTTCTATGATTGCAATAATATGGAAGAAGGCTTAACTTCTCTAAAGATAACACTTCCGCTATACAAAATTCTCTTAGCCACAACGTCTAAAAGATCAAGTATCCTTTCACACCAACACCATATCCAATAAAGATATAATTTACAACCTTGTTCTCTAGATTTAATTACTTCTCAATGAGGTATTTTTGCTCACCACACTTCCATAGGTGTCTTATCAACAAGATCAAATTTAGGAATATAAATGTTAGCCAGGTATCAAGCTATTGCAACTGCTTATGCCCAACCTTTTTGTTCTAGTCTAGCCCCACTTAGCGTAATCCTAGCCCTCTCCATGAACATCTTATTCATTCTTTCCACAACTCCATTTTGTTAAGGGGTGTATGGATTTTTCTTATATCTTTCTATCCCATGGTTCTAACATAATCTATCAAATTTTGTTAAACAAAACTCATCACCGTTATCAATCCTCAAGGTCGTAATCTTCCTACTTGTCCAATTTTCTACAACAACCTTAAGCTCTTCAAAACAATTAAAAAAATTAGATTTATTTCTCAGGAAATATACCCGTATATTTCTACTACAATCACCAATGAAAGAAACATAATGTACGGATTTAGAAATCAAAGGAACATGACCAAAATTAAATACATTGGTTTGGATTAATTCCAAGAACCCAAAAGATTTATGAGAACTAGAGTAAAAATAAACATGGTTTTTCTTTCCATATATGTAATGTTCACATAAATAAAATTTAAGATTATGATCATTTAACCCCTCAACAAGGTTTTTATTTTTCAGGGCCCTTAAATCCTTCTAACATATATGACCCATCATTTGGTTCCATAACATTGTTTTCTCTATTGGAAACTTAGTCTCCAAAGCATGAGCACCCTTAGGTACCTAAAAATCATAACCATGAGAAGTAAACACAACACACCTCTTTTTTGTTGGTTCCAAGGTGAAGGTGATGATTTTGCAGGTCTCTTCACTATAGGAATTGAAGAACTATTACACTAAACTTTGGATGCATCTAGATGAAATAGAGTGCCCATACAAAAACTAACCATAGTTCTTCTAACCATGTTGCACCTCCCACTTGAGAAAAAAACCTGCACACCTACATCTTTCAGTTTAGTTACATACAATAGGTTTCATGTGAAACCAAGGATATGCGATACACCATTGATCCCCTTCACTTGTCCATTAGGGAATAAAATCAAGACTACCATAACCAAAACTATTTAGACAAGAATCATCTCCTAGGTACACCTTCCCACCATCATATTCTTCATATTTTGTAAGCCAACCTCTATGCGAGGTCATGTGGAGAGAGACACCAGAGTCTATCAACTACACACCTTTTGATGCATAAGTAGCCAAGATAATGATAAAAATAACACCTTCATCTTGGGAGGATCTCTCAAACTCATCATCAAAATTTTCCTTTTTTCTTCTTATTCTTCTACTCCTAATCTCTTATTAGAAGTGTAGTTTTTCCATAATTCCAACATTTCACCTTGAACTTACCTAGAGATTTAGATTTCCCATTGGATTTGGATTTAGAATTATCGTTCTTCTTGTCCTTCTTTCCATTTTCATTGGATCTTCCACGAATCACTAGGGCCTCCTTAGATGACTCATAATTTTCCTTCTCATTTCTTCTAAAAGTAATGATGCAAACAATTCATCCATCTTGAACTTGGTGGTAATTCTCCCAATGAACATAACAATGTGGTCCCATGAGTCTGGAAAAGAACACATCAAAGTCATACATCGATCCTCCTCCATTTTCACTCCCACAAAGTTCAACAAGGTAACTATCATATTGAATGAATTTAAATATTTAGTCACATATCCACCATCCTCCATCTTGAGGGTATACAACTTATTTCTTAGGAATCACATTCACTAGGGAATTAGCTTGATAAATTTCTCCAAACTTCATCCAAAGATTCACTATTGTAATTTTTTGATGCACATTCAACAATGAATCAACCAAATTAAGTCTAATAAGACCCTTCACCTTTCTATCTATCTTGTCATGATTTTCTTGTGATGTAGTTGTAGGTTTAGATCCAAATACACCAACTAATGAATTTTAGTCTATGATCATATCCTTCATTTTGAATTTCCACAACTCAAATTTTGTGCATGAGAACTTGTCCATCTCTATCCTTGATGTTCTTTCCATCTCTTCCCATAATAAAATCAAAATCCTCTCTATGCAAGCTATCACTCAAATGAATATTATTACAAAAATCCCTCTACCCAACACTTATTTTTTGAGGTAATTAGAATCTAATACCAAATCAAGGGAACTGTGATACACAAAAATGCTTCTTGTACTAATATCACGAGGAGTGCATTGAGAAAATTTCAACATTTTAACAATTATAAAAAGTAGAAACACATTTAAATAGAAAATAAATAATAAATACAATAACACAAGTGTATGTGGGGAAAACTATTTTAGGAGAAAAACCCCACACTTCAAATAAAGCCTTCACAAGAGTACCACCAAAAAGATATCTAGAGGAATTCTTACAACTTAAATAATACCTAATATATAGGAGATACAAAATCTGAAACTATCAAATGCTATTTCAAATCCCACGAGTGAAAACTACCTAAAAGCGGTGCAAAAAGTATCCCCCAATCAAATATATGTCTTAGACACATCATAAGTTGGTTGATATGTGTACCTCCCCTTTACAACTCTTTTATGTGTCTAACAAATTTGCATAATTCCAACACAAAATTTTGGGGGCCATAAATTTTGATATGGTGGGTTGATTGGGCCACCCATTTTTAAAAAATGAGTTCTTGAATATATCTACACAACCTACACCTTCGTAGGTGGTGCACAACAACCACTTTTTTTTGCCACAAACTAAGCCTATAGCCCAATTTTTTTCTATTTTATACTAAAAAATCGCACGTTTTGTAACATTACCATTAGGAGCAAGGTTGAGAAACATTTCTCAAAAAATATCCAAAATAGACAATTAAAAATTGCAATAAAATTTCATACTCAGCCTTCTCAAGGCTTCTTTAGTTAGTGACAAGTCTCTTGCAACAAATTCTCTATTTCCTCCATGTGCCAATGGATGTTATAATACTAGGTAGATGTTGCAACATCAAAGATAGTGAACCTCTTCACTAATTTTACTTAGTCTTGTGTAATATAAGGTGCTAAGAGCTCTCAATATTATGCCATTTCATTTTTCAAACATAATTTTGAGGCTTATAATATCCACTCTTAGCTCATTTAACTTTTCTTTGATCTCTTACATATTCCTTTTTACCACAATGAGATCAAATTCCTTGAAGTTTGACTAAACAGGGGAAGGAGTGTAGATTATGTTTGAAGATTTAGCAAAGAAAAATATTGAAAGTATGCAAAGGCTTAAGCTCAATACAAAAATTGGAAGGAACCATATTATTTAAAACTTGAATGTTTGACACATTCTTCTAGTTGTGTGACTATCTAGTTTACGTAGTTTGATGCAATTTATTTTAGTAATCAAGATTTATGGATTAAACTGTGTGCGATTTAATCCACAAATCTTGATTACTAATGATCATGGACCGTGGAAACAAAATGTTAGCAATTTATTTTGTTTTGTCAAATCACTTATTTTATCAATGATAAATTTTTTTGCACCAAATCCCTTGCAATGCCAATAGTTTTTGGTATTCTTTCAATTATATATGACCTTTTTTATGACTTCGACCTCAAATTCATCATTGTAGCTTTTAATCAGGCCCTCCTTATTAGATTAGTATTCAATGCATAGTCTAGTTTGACTCTTTAACAATATATCTATGAATCTTTTTTGGGTCATATAGCATCCACTTGGCAGGAAACATTCCCATGTTGTCCATATAGTTATTGAGGTAGGAAACATTCAAAGGTAAAATAACCAAACACTATTAAGGGAGAAAGAATAACATGCCTTTGTTATCCTTGAAATAAAAAATTTCAATTGAATACACTTGTCTCATAATTTTTAGGAAAACAATCCTTGGAAGTAGTATGTTTGAAAGCTCATAAAATGCCTCAGTGGCTCCAAATATTTTAAATATGGTGATTTGGGGATAGAAATTTTTTTCATGCCCCAATTAACTTGTAGCTCTCATCTAGGCCTTCTTTGGTAGAGTCTAAGATAATCCTTTATATCATCATTCAACCAAGGCTTGTTAGCCCACAATATTTTCAATAATAGATTTATGAAACATAGTAAAAGGGGGCTATAATATCTAACCCTCTTTTCTACTATTTCATTCAAGAAATAAGATCCAAACCTTGAAGTGACTATCAACCCAAAAGGTGATCCAAGTCAAGATTTGGGGATCTTGCAATTTTTCCTTTATGCAAGGATGGGGTGGTGAATCAAATCACACTTTGGGGAGAAGAATTTTGGACTAGTAAAACAACCCTAATTCTAGGTCTACAAAATGCAATGAACAAACCTATCACAAAACAAAAAGAAAAAATGACTTTTCTAGAAAAAATGAGAATAAGGAATGTTGTGCACCTGTTCAAAACTTATTGTTTCTATAGCCCTAACAAAGACCCATTCAATAGGTGGCGAATGGGTCCTAGTGTACTTGTATGAGAGGCTCTAAATCTATAAATGAAGCTTGTAAATTATGAAAATCTACTGCCCCTAAAACCCTAATAGGGACTCATTTGCTAGGTGGTGAATGGGTCCTGGTAGGCTCTTTTGAAAAAATTTAAATATGATATTGAAGTTCCAGACCTGAAATTCCTTCCTACAACTTGAAATCCTGCTTTCTAATCTGGATCTGCTAATAATCTGCAAAAAAAAATTGAAGCTTGTTGGTGGATAGGGTTTGCCTCAGTCAAACCCCAAGTTTGCTAGTTAAACCTTGATGATAAATGAAAATCTGAAACATGAAATGTGTATGCAATCCTAACCTTAAGTGTGTCTAAGATTAAGATCTCCAATGATGCAAAGAAACCCTACCCAGTTGTGTTAAAATAGGATCCTAAAATGAAACATGAGCAATGTAAAGGACCTACTTTAGGAGATCCCAAATCCCTTTAATAAGTAAAAAATCTGATTATACCTCTCTTTAGGCTGAAAATAGAATGGTCATAGAATATGGAATCACTTAGGAGACAAGCCATTAGGCTTGGTTGAATTTCTTGTGCATCTCCCCAAAACCTAGAATCCATTATGATTCTCCATAGGCATTTATCATCACTCCTTCATAATGCTTGATCTTTGACAACAAAATGAGCCTAAAGACCTATAATGCAACTCCAATAATTCAATCTTGCTTTCCTCTTGAATATGAATGCTTGATATCATGAAAGTTATCTTGCTTTTAATCCTTTCATCTAGTTTAAACATAATGAAATGACCTTGTATTTATATACAACTAAAGATTAACTCCCAAAATTCAAATAACACAAGTTGACATTAGATCTATGATTTGAAATCATTAAAATACTACCAAAAAAATACTCCAAGGGGGGGTCCTAAGTTAAGTGATGACCCATTAGCCATAAGGTGAATGGGTCCTAGCATACTTAATTAGGATACTCTTCAAGAATTGTAAAATGCTATGCCAAAAGGGGGTCCTAGGACCTAGTGAGGACCCATTCGCCAAATGGTGAATGGGTCCTAGGTCACTAGCCTAGGACACATTCCTTGTAAAATTTAAGTGTCGTGAAATATTATTTATGATTGTTGGGTTTTATCCCTCAAAATTTGAAATTAATTAGGCTTGGATTTGAATTAAAGGGGCCAATTAAGGAAAAAATAACCTCCACTAATCAATAAAGCCCTAGATTAGTGTCAACATGTAAAGATACATTTTACTACACCCTAAATAAGGCACCATTAAGTCCATTTTATTATTAATTATTCATTCCCAAATTAAGTGTGAAAAAAGGGTTACTTTTTTCTACACTACAATTTATAAAATAATTTTCAACACCACAAATAAAGTATACTTATTATTCCTATCCATGTGAGGAGTCTATAATTACAAAGGTTTGATTTGACCTCTAAGGAGGTTTAAAAATTTCTATTTGATGTCCAAATTTTTAAGCCAATGTTTTTCCATGTATGTAGGAGAATATGACATAAAACTAAATGCCTCTTTAATCTCTTTGTAGTAGACTCCTTAAAATCAACTATTTTTTGTGAATTGATGAACTAAGAACACTCCATTCTCAAAAAAATATTTTTGATGTGGAGTTTTATTATCTATAATGAAAGACATTGATGTAGTTTACACTAAGTTTCTAGCATCTTGTATTCACTTGACAATATCCTTGATATGAATTTAAAATATGATACAAATTTGTTCAATTCCATTGGTTCATTTTCCTCATTAGGGATAATTTCCTCACCTTTTAGACCACTCCTAATCTTGTAATTTTACAATCTTACTCCTATTTAAATATTGTATCCATTATGTATAAAAATAATAGTCTCTTTGAGTCCAATGGTGTTCTATTTTTAACTCTTAGCTAGAAAACCCTCTGAATTATTTCTCTACTGAGAGTGAAATGCAACTATTCAAATGAATCCTTCATAGTATAAGTGTCCATATTATAGAAATTACTTTCCCATTCGATAATATCTAGTGTATGTGAATAGTTAGGTCACCTATATTACTCCTATGTAAACATTCTTATCTATTATGTATACAAATTATAGCCTCTTTAAGTCCAATGGTGTTCTAGTTTCATCTCTTAGCTTGAAAAAACTTTAAATTATTACTCTATTGGGAGTGAAAAGTAACTATTCAAATGTATCCTTCATAGTGTAAGTGTCTGCATCATAGCAATTACTTGCCCATTTAATCATATCTAGTGCATGAGAATAGTAGGTAGGACAATCTTACTCCTATACATACATTTTTATCCATTATGTATAAAAATGATAACCTCTTTAAGTCCAAGGGTGTTCTAGCTTCAACTCTTAGCTATAAAATCCTTTGAATTTTTTATGTATTGAGAGTGAAAAGTAACTATTCAAATGTATCCTTCATAGTATAAGTTTCCACATCATATGAATTACTTGCCCATTTGATAACATCTAGTTTAGGGGATAGTTAGGTACAACAACTTGAAACCCTAGATACTCAACCTCATTATGAACTTAGAATTTACCAAATTTTTCCCTCCTTTTGTATGCATGTGGAGTTTCTTTTTCCTTGGGATGTGGACTTGGGAACTATAAGATGAATTTTTATAACCCCCTTTTCACTAAGACTCAACTATGTTGTAAGAATTTCATTGATGTTCTTGTTGGCAACACAAGCATGAGAAATAAGCACAAGGTATATAACGATGTGTTGCAGTGTTTTCATTGATGTCAACATTATATCTTGATGTGGTGCAGATCATTTTGGTTGGTTTGAACAATTTTTGGAGTGTTTGTGGTTCAGACATTTTTGAAAGATGGTTGGTGAAATTAGTTGTGAATGAATATTACACTCTATGCTTCTAACATTATTTTTTTGGTTGTTAGAAGTATTTGATTCCCGAATTTCATCATGTTTTGGATTTTGGTTTGAAAGATATAAATAACGAAAGTTTGATCTGGCAACTTACAATCATTTCTTGTACAAATCATTTAAGTAGGAGAGTCTACACATGCAGATAAGATTTTGGATTTGCACTTTTGAGGATATGTTGACAGATGACATTAAATTTTGAGGCCCACATGTCTGATCATGGACACACAATTGAAGAATTTTGGTATTAGGTCTTCTGCGGTATCGACCTAATAAGTTTGAAGGTATGTGAATGTTAAATAAGTGTTGTGGTCTTATGTGAGATCTATTATAGGTCCATGCTGACCTATTTCAACTTATTTTGAGTTTTGAATTTTGGTGTAATATGTGTATGAAAAGAGTTGAAGCCAACAAGTTATATTTTGAATGTTACATCTAATTAGGCTGACCTAATTGATGTTATTCTTGAAGTGGATATATAAGTTAGATCTTTTTCAGTTTTTTGAAGTGAGTAATGTTGTGAATGTTCTACATGTATGTGATGTGAATATTATCAAAGAAGTGTGAATATAAGTTGTGAATATTGAGTAGAAGATTAATGTGATATGAATGCAAAGGAAAGTAGAGTGTTATATCTGAATCAAATGAAGTGTGTAAAGTTAGTTTATTGAGATTCATTAGAAATGTGTTTCATGCATAGGATCTATTTAATTGTAACCGTTCAAACCAGGTTGTGAGCCACAATCTATCTTCTATCTTTTTCTCTATGGGTAGTGATTCCACCTACATCAACACTTCTATAAATATACTATAAGTGGTTATAATATATTGTGAGAAAATCCTCATCGTGGTTTTCCCATTTTGGGTTTTCCACGTAAAAATCCCGGTGTTCATGTGTTATGTGATGTTGTTGATATTTTAAATTCTTTCCTTCTTTACTATAGTTGAATATGCTAAGTGGATTAGATGTTTAAATGTTTGAATGGTCTCAAATAATAATGATTCACCCCCTCTCAGTATTTTAGATGTTCAACAATTGGTATCAGCGTTTGCTTCCTTGGAAGGAGTTTAACCGCTTGAGGAAGATCTCAGAGGTTGAACACACAACTGATAAAAAATTTCCTACTCCTCTGAAAGAGATTCCAACTGTAGAAATTATAGAAGAAGATTGTATTCTTGACAAAGATGGAGAACTCAAAGTTTCCCTTAAAGATCTAGAGAGAACTAAAGGTGAAAATAAAGATCTAAAAGAAAATGTAAAATAAGTAGATGAATGTATCAAAAAATTGAGAAATCAAATCAAGAAGTTCAAAGAAAGGAATAAGGAAGTCAACAAAAAATTAAAAAAATCAAATGAAACTATCACCAATCTGAAGGTGCAAGTTTAAGAAAAGAAAAGAATTGAGGAATTTCTAAATGCAATGGTGAAAAGTAAATCTGATGAATGTATAAGGCTTGAACAAGAAGTTGTGAATATGAGATCAGATTTGGAGAAAGCAAGGAGTCATGAAGAAAAATTCAAGATGATTGCTACAAATCTTGATGAAATGATTGCAAATAAAAAAGGCTCTAAAGAAAAAGGTGGATTAGGATTTGAAATAGGAGAAAGTTCAAAATCAGACCAGACATCAAACACCGAAAAGAAGATTGAATATAAGAAGAAAAATGGCAAGTAGATCCAAAATCAAAGAAGACCATTGATTAGACAACCAAATGCACAAAGGTACCCATATTTTAGTGGTTTTTTCTATTCTTGCAATAAATTTTGACATAAGGTAATGGAATGTAGAAGCAAAATGAAATAGAATGTTTCATCCTTTTCTGGTCAATGTTTGGTAATAGAGCTAGTGAGTGTAGAAGTCAAATAACGAATGGATATAACAATGGTATAATGATTCTATCTTTCAAAGGCTACTATTATACATGCTATGGATTTGGGAATAAAGCTAATCAATGTAGATCTAGAATGAATGGAAAGAATATTGGTCAGAAGAATGTCACATGTTATAATTGCAATAGGCCTGGACACATTGCTAAATTTTGCAGAAGAAAAAATATGAGGAAGGATAATCCGGTAAAGAGGAATGAAATAGGAAAAAAGATTGATTTGGAAAAAAAACAAAGGAGATGGAAAATATTTGGAGAAATAATGAAGAGACGGAAGTTAAGATGAATTTGTACCATCCTCTGGTGCAAATGTTTCCTCTTGAAACTAAGTTGAGAGCTTTGGATCAAGTGGAGCTTTAATGAATATATTATTTACCCCAACAAAGAAATGTTGCTGGTACTTCAACATGAAGATATATGATGAAGATCAAAATTCTTGATCTATTGATGAAAATTGTGGAAGAAAATTTGTCAATGTGAAAGTTTGTGGTGCATCAGAAGTTGAATATGCATACAGTTAAAGGCTTACAACTTTATTGGTTGAAGCATTAACTACAAAATTAGGTCAAATTACAAGGGTTATAAGTGATTTCACTTAGAAAAATTCATTCATAACAATCATTTAGAAGGAGCAGAGTAGCAAAGAAGTGATTTGAAATGATCAAGGTGATTCAAGATTCAATGCATTGAAACCTTAGTTTGGCAAACAAAAGAAAAGGAACTTACAATCTCAACTTTTCCTTAGTTTTCAAAAGAAATTTGTTTGAAATAAGTTTGAATTCTTTGTAATTCCTACAATGAGGGTTATAGAACTAACTGAGAAGCCACAAACAAAATTTAAGAAATATACTGCAAAATCTATTGAAGATGACCCACTTGGTGTGTTTTCTCATGTTCTATATGAGGTTTTTCCAACTGACGATATAAGGATTTACATTCATGGAAAGATGAAAGAATTTGATCACATAAGCTAGAAGATTTGTGGATGAAAGAATTGACTAGAGACAAATTTGATCCCTAAAGCTAGAGTATCAAAACCTAGTTACAAAGAAATTGGATGTATGGCAATTGTTTCCAAATTTTTGTTTTGATAGCAAATGGGTTAGAATGGCATTAAGTAGAATCCATAAAAAAATTGTTTGGATCAACTTGCCTAACATGATAATAAAAGAGGTGATTAGAGAGGTTATAGGTCTATGCTCTACTAGACCTGTTCCCGTGCTAAAATCAGTTAAGAATGAAGTGGTAATGGAACTCATAGGTACAACATATGATAAGAGGAATTTAGCAATAAATACCATAAAAAAACCAGCTATGAGGTATGCATCAATACTAATTGGATACACAATCTATTTCACAAATAGAGAAAATTATGTATCTACCCCTACAATCAATGCGGCATATGAGATGGTTGAAAAAGGTGCTAACTATGACCTTTGTGAGTTGATAAGGAAACAATTGATGGAGAATTTGAAGCAAACAAAAGAAAAGAAATGTGCATTTAAATATAGGACTTTGGTTATGTGATTACTTTTCTATTTTCTAAAAGAAATTCTCAAAACCAAAGAAGTGAAATGGTTGCAAGGAAGACCAGATGCTCATCAGATCAAAGATTTTATGAGCAGTCTTGGTGATGGGAATGCACAAGATGAGGCACTTGTTGCCTTCTTTGTTTTTTTTCAAATTAGAATGCATGAGAGAGATAGAATTTCAAGGAAAATGGTAGAGAAATATAAAAACGATATCATATTTTTGGTAAGTACTGATGAATGCATCATGGAGGTAGTTGAACCAAGGTCTATGTGGATCCCTACGTTGGGATATGAGGTTACTGAACATGAAATTGTTGGTTTAGCTAAAATTTTATTGAAGATTCCAAAGGATACAACTAAATAAAGATATGGCACTTATGAAGAGAATTCCATGGAGGTGCACATGGATCAAAAGACACCAATAATTTAGAAGGAGGTAAGAAATATGGTTGATGAGATTGCAGAGGAAATGGGAATCTGAAAGTAACAAATGTAGTATGCAAGAGAAAAAGCTAAGGGAGAATCAAGTGCTGCTAGAGGATCTGGAAGCACAAGAAGATCTAGTAGGATAGCTACCACTCCTCCTTCTATTCAGAAGTCTTTCGGGAGCATGCAACCCATTGGAGAGAAGAGAAAATCAACTGGTAGTCCTTCGGTGAGGGAGAAATCCCCTCTGATTATGCACATGACAAGGCCAGAGAAGAAAAAGGCTACTCTGATAGCACCACCTGCTGCCCCTACAAAGAAAAGAAAAAAGAAAAGGAAATGAGAGAAAGGTTTATAAGTGTAAATGTAGAAGAAGAAGAGGAGGAGGAGGAAGAAGTACCACCGTTGGTCTGCAAAAGGAAGAGAGAAGCTTCAAAAGGTGAAGAAAGTGCTAAAAGAAGAAAATTTGGCATTATTGATAACGATAATGAAGAGGAGATTGAGAAAGAAAAAGAATAATTTATGATACACATGAGGGAGAAGAAGAAAGAAACCACAAAGAAAGGGTCTTCGAAAAAGAAGAGCAAAGCATAGACAAAGAAGGCTTCAGATGAAGTGAAGAAGCAAAAGGTAAGATCTCATAGTCCTATGAAGGTTGAGGAACTAGTAAATGGGATAATTTAGCATGATATGCTTGGAGAAATTGGAGCTTTGTACAATGAGGTTAATGACACCAATAAGGCCACAATAGTAGAGTACATTGTAAAATACATCATAATGCTTGAGGTGGACATGAGGAACATACAAAATAAGTTACCTATGGAGCTTTGGGATGTTTTGGTAAAGAGAAGACAAAAGGCTATTGAAGAAGATGCCAGGATGAAGGCCCATACTCTTGAAGTGATTAGTTCTCCCCTGTCTACAAAAAAATAAGGCTACATTGGCCCAACTGTACACAAAATAGCTAAGAATGAAACAAAGGGTAACAATGTTGTTGAGTAGTGACAAGGATGATCATGAGAGTCTCCAAAAGGAGACTCTTGACAAGGTTACAGACCTAGCATAGAGGCTAGGGATGACCCCAAAGCACAAGGATCCCAATCTAGAAGTTGAAGAAGAGAACATTGATGCTAAAAAAGAGCATATACAAGATAATACCCTTCCATAAATAGAAGCAATGAAACAAGAAGATGCAAAAGTAGAGAAAAGTGTTGAAGACGAGATATATACCCATGAGGAAGAAGCAAAGGAAGATACATCTACCCCTCCTTTGGTACTTGAAGTAAATGTCACTCCTTTGATTAACACAAAGAACCCTGCAAAGCAAGAGAATAATGATAATGGTGAAGAAAATTTTGATGCAAAGAAGGAAGAATAGCAAGAAAAGGAAGATGAAGATAAGAATGAGGATGCATCCGGAGATGAAAAAATAGAAGAGGAAAATCTAGTAAACTCTAGAAAGAATGGGGAAGAGGAATTAGAGGGAAAAGCTATGGAAATTACAAAGTCTTTTGGTGAATCCCTCAGCTCTTCCAAAGATTCCTTGAAGAATCTACTCAACATGCAACTTAATTCCCAACCTGTTGTGTCATCACAATTGCTATAACTTCCAATACAATAGGGAAATGTAGATCTGGACAATATTTCCCTAGTCCACAAACTACAATTGGGAGATGTATTCCATGCATCTGTCTAGAAGAACATATAAACACACCAAAAGAGTGGAGAGTTAATGGAGGAAGCATGGAAGGAAGGAAAACAAGCATGGAAGGATCATTTGTAGAAATTACAAGGTTCAACTTCCTCTGGTTGACACATTTCTTACTCTATGAATTTTAGTTTTAGTTTCAAGATTCTTTGTACATATGCATAATATATAGAGTAGTTTCCAATACATAATTTTTGGTTTTGCTCTAGTACATGATTTAGGGGGAGTCAATTCAATCCTTTTGTTTGTACATATGCACATATTTCTTAGGGGGAAATATGGTATAAGGAAAAATAGTTGTTGTAGGCACCCTTTTCCCTTGATGTCAAAGGGGGGGAATATTCTAGAATATTTTGAAGATATTTTGGTATTGCCATCAATGAAAAAGGGGGATATTGTTGGCAACATGAGCATGAGAAATAAGCACAAGGTATATAACAATGTGTTGTAGTGTTATCATTGATGTTAACATTGTATCTTGATCTAGTACAAATCATTGTAGATCATTTTGGTTGGTTCTAATAGGTTTTGGAGTGTTTGTGGAAGACATTTTTTCAAGATGGTTTGATCTGGTGAAATTGGTTGTGATGCAAAATTGACAAAGTATCAACTTTGTTAACTTTGTGTAATAGAGCATCCCATTTTTGGGTCCACAATGGTTTGCGAATGAAGATTTCACTCTATGCTTCTAACATTATTTTATTGGTTGCTAGAAGTATTTGATTCTTGAATTTCATCATTTTTTGGATTTTGGTTTAAAAGATATAAGTAATAGAAGTTTGATTTGGTAGTTTACAATCATTCCTTGTACATAACATTTGAGTAGGAGAGTCCGCACTTCTCCGTGGATAAGTTTTTGGCTTTTCATTTTTGGGGATATGTTGATAGATGGCATTAGTGTGTGAATTCCAATTGGCATTGAATTTTGAGGTCCACCTATTTGATCATGGAAACACAATTGAAGAATTTTAGTATTAGGTCTTATGTGGTGCCGACCTAATAAGTTTGAAGGTATGCAAAGGTTAAAGAAGTGTTGCAGTCTTATGTGGGATCTATTATAGGTCCATGCTGACCTATTTCAAGTTATTTTGAATTTTGAATTTTGGCATAAGGTGTGTATGAAAATAGTTGAAGTCAAAAAGTTATATTTTGAATGTTACATCTAATTAGGCTGACCTAATTGATGCTATGATTGAAGTAAGTGAGTAATGTTGCGAATGTTCTACATGTATGTGATGTGAATATTATCAGAGCAGTGTGAATATAAGTTGTGAAAGTTGAGTAGAAGATTAATGTGATGTGAATGCAGAGGAAAACAAAGTGTTAGATCTAAATTAGATGAATTGTTTAAATTCAGTTTATTGAGCTTCATTGGAACTATGTTTAATGCATATGATAGATGCAATTGTAATAGTTCAAACTAGGCTATGGGCCACAATATCTCTTCCATATTTTTCTCTATGGGCAGTGAGTCCACTTGGATAGTGAGTCCACATGCAGTGAGAACTTCTGTAAATATACTATAACTAGTTATAATATATTGTGAGCTAATCCTCACAATGGTTTTTCCCATTTTGGGTTTTCCACATAAAAATCTTGGTGTTCATGTGTTATGTGAGGTTTTTGATGTTTTATGATTTCCTTCTTTATTGTAGTTGAATATGCTAAGTAGATTGGATATTTAAATGTTTGAATGGTCTAAAAGAATAATGATTCATCCCCCCTCTCAATATTATGAGTGTTCAAAAATCTAAGGTTAAATATGCCTAACTTCTAAAAATTCCTCTTTTTTGCTAAGACTTAATAAACCAAGCAAAAAACATTAAATCCATACACATTTTTTAATGATTTGCTAAGGATTATTGAAAATAGATGACAAGTCCTTTGAGAGACCTTTGAGAACTATATGTGACTTTGATCCATTTAGAAGTGGGTACATAGGCAATCCTTGGGTGAAGGACGCCCCTATGAACTCAAGTCAGAGGGGGAGGGTCTAGGGGGGATAACTCTTATATTTTTTGGTTGTTTCTAATTAGTTTGACCTTCTCTATTCAATATGCTTTAGATGAGGCCAAAACTATAAAAGAGTTAAGAAAACTTCATATCTTGTATTTAATACATAACATGTTTTTGAATAGTAAGATGAATGAAGGGAATGGATTGGACAACTTGGTAGTGGGTACATGTTGAGTTGATCTTGTATCATGTTGGTTCTAGTTGATTTCTCTTAGGTATTATAAATATTAACCTCATATTTTTATGATTATGTATAGGCTCCTAAATCTGTCAATTGTGACCTACTTATTCCTAATTACGAATCTCTTTTCCAGTTCTTTGCTAAGCTAGGTATAGGTGCTAACTTTTCAACGAATTGAGTAAGGACTCTATGAGGGCATAGGTGGAGGTTGTATACCTCTAATATGTAGACTACTCCTATCCATGCAAAGTGACCACTGATGAAAAAATCCTATGACCAACTTAAAGATAAGCTTATCCATGCTCAAGATTGATATTAGTCAAGGAGTATACTAAATTCTAGTTGATTATTAGTCATACCACTAGGATAGTGGTGTGGATTCTGCTAGGAGAATGTGGGCCTTGGGGCCAATGGTATGTTGATGATGCATACCTTGTGTTACTATAGAGGCTTGGATAGATTCCACCAGGAGCATGTGTGACTTGGGCCCATTGACATGTCGATAATGAATGTCTAGTGTATGCTAGAGGATTGGATAGTTTTTCACTAGTAGGATGTGAGCCTTAAGGCCAATAACATGTAGGTGATGGACCATCTTATTTTCTTACACTAACTCATTTGACTGCAAAATATGAAGATTTTTTTTTGATGAAAGATGTATAATTAGATGAATCATCGGGTACATGTGTATTTAATGTGAAATTTTCAATTTTTTTAAAAATTTGTCCTCGACGTTCATCAAAAATCAATGAATGTGATTTTCATCGCTTTTTTGACGAACGTCGAGCATAAATTTTAATAAATAAAAGTGAGTTCGACAATTTATCTATACTTGCAAATTTTCCCTACTTGCAAATTTGCTATGCATGTGACAGTTTGTGGAGGTTACTTGGGCTAAATTTTTTTGGTGCAAAATATCAAAATTATTAGATTTTGTTACCTATCTATGATTAAAAATTATTGGAGTGTGAGTTTTATATTTTTTGAAAATCTAAATATTCAAGCTTGGTAAAGAAAAATCATGTTAGATAATATTAGTGTAGAACAAAATGAAGAGACACACTAGATTGAAAAGAAAGGGTGATGAGAAATGTTATTGTCCTTGCAATATTTTCAAGGGCTTAAATATGAGAAGAATTTTAATCACAACAACTAAGAAACATTGTAGGCAGCATGGTCACGTTGAAGGAGGGCATGATTATTGTCCATTGGTAAGTTGTTCATTATATGTCTTTATATTGATTGAATTTGTAAATTTTTATATCATTTTAACATTTTATATATATATATATAAAATCACTTGATCATGATCATGGTTTATTTATGTCGATCATTATTATAAAGGTGGGGTGCCCTAGGGCACATGATTTGGATTATCACGACTTGTAGAATGTGGTTTTGCAAGTGGAGGAACATGGAGCTATGAATATCGAAGATGAAGTTAATGATCCTATGGAAGAAGATGATCATGTGCCATAAAACACAGCTGAAGATGATGGTACAAATACATTGATCCATTACACATTTAGTGGCGTAGTTGATCATGATGATCGAGATGACTTTGATGATGTTCATGATTTACCTGTACTTGAGAAGGCATACGCGCCCATTTATGAAGGCTCCCAAACAACTCTTCTCTCTATTGTATTGTTGCTGGTGAATTTAAAGGTTATGAATGGTTTATCTAACACAACAATCTCATGGATGTTAAGGTATGTCATATATGTCATCTTTTTTCATCTATTTTTGTTGTTAGTTCATTACTAGTAAATAGAGGATGAAATATGTACCATTAATATTCTTTATATTAACAAATTATTTTTTTGTTGTATATTGATAGGTGAATTTTTGTTACCACCATCAAATATTTTACCTTGCTCATACCGAGATTTATCTGCCATTATGAAAGATATTGGAATGGAGTATCAAACAATAAATGCATGTCCCAATGATCATATTATATATCATAAACAACATGAATTTGCAACAGAATGCCCAGAATGCCATATCAGTAGATATCAAATAGATCAACTAACAAAAAAGGTGCCTTGGAAGGTTCTTCGTTATATTCCCATTATTCCACATATGCAACAATTATTTAGGTGCAAAATCTTAGCACAATTTATGGATTACCATGTGCATAATAGAAGTGGAGATGGCATTCTTTGAATGCCTGTGGATGGTTCTACATTTAGGGACATGGAGGAAAAATGGCCACACTTTAAAGAAGAACCTCATAATCTCAGGCTTTCATTGGCAGTGGATGGTGTCAATCCATTTGGAGGGCTGAGGTTTATTTACTCGATCTGGCCTATTTTTGTTATTAACAACAACATTCCTCCATGGATGTCAATAAAAAGGGGGCACATAATGTTGGCAATGATTATTCTAGATATTTATTTACATCAATTTTCTTTAATGTAGTAGCATCTCATTTGTCTTATTTGTTGCATAATGACTTATATTTTTTCCATCTAATAGTCATGTACAATAATTTATATATATTGTGGTAAAATGGTTATAATAATTATGTAATGTTTATGTTCATTCAACTAGGTAAGTACCAAGTTAAAGATATGAATGTATATATAGAGCCTCTTATCGGCGAGTTACTAAAGTTATAGAATGGCGTCACTATGTATGACGTCTCTAGACCAATATGACAAAGACAATTTCAATTCCATGCAATGCTTGTATGGAAAATTCATGATGCCCTAGGGCTAACACATTTTTGTGGTATGTTATTACGTTCAATTGCACTTTAACAATATTTAATTTTATGAAGTAGATATCATGCATGTTTTTAAAATAATATATTAATTATATATAATTATAAAAATTGACATATTTAAGCCAATTATTATATATAATCTTGCAGGTCTTCAAATAAAGAGAAAATTTGCATGTCTAGTTTGTGGTCCAAAGATGAAATCTCGTCGTTCAACAAGTTTAGGAAAGCAGGTGTTTGATGAGTATAGGCACTTCCTCCACATAAATCATAAGTATCGAACTACTGAAAAACATATTTTCAATGGGAAAGAAGAGACTACATCAAAACCACAAAGAATGACACCTCGCCTATGAAAGTTGGAATATAATAGAATTAATTGTCTAATTTATACATCAGATCAAATTATTTATCTATCATATATGATATGTTTGGAATTTATATTTTTATATTGTGTTTTGTTTACTCATGCTGTAATTGACAATGATTGTCGTTGTTAATTTGTGTAACTTATATGCTTCGTGAAGGTCGTCAAGGAATTAATGGTTGGCTTCTATAGGGATTGAAAAGATATCCCAGAAAATTTAGTAGGTTGCCCTACTATGAGCAGCTATAAATTGTGCATTTGTTTGATATAATGCATATCAGAAAGAATATAACAAGAATGTTATGGAAAATATTGAATAGAGGGCATGACAAAGAAAAAAGTTGTCAAAATTTGTAGTAACATTCAGGAAGTCAATCAAGCAATGAAAAATGTCATTCAATTAAATAGCGATGGAGACCAAATTAATATAAGCGCCCTTCCTTGGTTATTAACGGAGCAACAAAGCAATGCTATAAAAAAAGTCATGTGAAAAATTTGACTTCCCACAAGATTTGCTGCGAACATAAACAATATCATAACAAAGAAAGGTGAATTTGGGTCAAGGATGAAAACACATGATTGACATACCTTCATTAAGGTAATTATTCTGGTATATTTTATATATATTTGTATACTGCATGTACTTTTCAGTGTATTATGTTTACTAGTTTTGGAAAAATAATGAAAAGATCATTTTATAATTGTTGCAGTACGTTCTACCTCTATCTCTCCCAGACAACTTCGACAACAATGTCAAGCAAGTTATATATGATCTTGGAAAATACATGAGGTAAGTAGTGATATTTGTTCAAGTCGTTGTATAGATCTCATATTTGCCATTTGTTTTACTTGTTATGTAATATATTGTATATTTTTGTTAAATCGCGTTAATATATTTGAGCCTTGAATCACTTGTAGATGGCTGTCATCTAAAGAAATCCATAAAGAAGATATAAATTATTGGAGGAGAAAAATTCCTCATCTAATGTGTGAAATGCAAAAGTTTCTACCTTCGATATTTTTCAATGCACAAGAACACTACCTCATACACCAAGTTGAGGAGATTGAATTGTGTGGACGTATACACACAAGGTCAATGTGGATGGTTGAGAGGCACTTGAAATTTTTGAAGGATTTGGTTAGACAAAGAGCACATCCTAAGGATTCTATGGTGGAGGGATATATGGTATACCAGACCATGGTGTATATTACTGACTATCTTCCTAAGTTCGCAACAAAGATCCATGTAGATCACATTTGGGATCCCAACTCCATTAAAAAATTTGAAGGGGAGTACCTGATGGGGAAAGGTAGATTGAGGAAAGTGAGGTAATTATAAGATGGTCATGGAGATTAATTAGAATACATTTTACATTGCCTTCAATTTCTTGAAAAGAAACAACAGAGAACTAGTCCAAATGAAAGAATATTCCACACACTAATAGAAAAGTATTGGTATTGTATTACTCTAGAAAATAAGTCGTATACTGTGGTAATTAACTAATTATATGTTGTTTGTGAATTTCATTTTTTTTGATATAGTTGGTCGAGAGTGGGATGCACTACATTTGTACATCACAAACAATCTTGATTGGATGATGGTATGGATTGAACAATGTCAATAATCCGGTTGCGCATTAACATGGGAAGGTGTGGATTCATTGGTTAAAGAAACTCATTGTAATGGATATTCCAATGTTACACCAAGTTAAATTGATTTAGCATATGGTTTAAGAGATAAACAGGTACGTATAAATATATTAATCACCCATATTATTTAATTATTTTCATTTATATTCATGTATATATATGTTGAGTTTTTTTTCTTTGCATATATTTGGCCAAGAATAAATATGTTTATCAACTGACGATGCAATAATTTTTTACATGTTTGATATATTGTAGGTGAAACACCACAAGGCTATGTGGTGCAATGGTCATAAGTTTCGAATCAAAAAGTTGGATCACATGAAGAAAATTTGTGATTATGGGATAATTGTAGTCTTTTAGGTGACTAATGTTTCATCTAGAAGTGACGTACATCTAGAAGTCTCAGAAAATTGATACAATGGGATTTTGGATAATATACTTGAGTGTGACTTTAAGTCCTTCAAATTAGTTATGTTCGTCATCTAATGGTATAGGCTACGATTGAATGAAAATGATCATGAGAGAATTATTATTGAACATGATAATGGATTTACCATGGTTAATACAAGGTTGATTGATCGAGCTGGAAATGAGCCCTATGTTCTTCCAAGCCAATGTGAGCAGGTATTTTACTCAGAGGTTCCATGTAAACCAGGTTGGTCATTTGTTGTTAGACATGATCCAAGAGGAAGTCGGGTAAAGTATAATGTGGTGGAAGAAGAAGATACTAAAGAACTAGAAGATGATGTAGATGATGATCAAGATCAATAGTTAGTTGATGATGTGCCCGATAAAGATGTCGAAGAAGAGGAACTAGATCATGATGATGTAGGAGTTAATATTCATGAAGATGATATCTGTGTGGATGATGACATTATCAAAACTGATATCAATGACGATGATGATGATATGACCAATCATTACAATGTCGAATCTAGATTGGATGATACAAACAAAGAGTTGGATGAATAAGAAGATCAATGAAATTGAAATGTATGAGTTATGCGATTATATTATCTATTTGATATTGATTTATTGATAGAATTATATTTGAATTATATGGTTACATAATTAATTCATGATGTTTTTAATTTTTATGCCATTATATAATTAATTCATGGTGTACTTTTTAATATTGTTAATTCATGATGTTACAACTATTGTAGCTCTCCTAGAAATTTCCATATGATCAAATCCTAATTACTCTACAACTATTTATGATAGATATTATTTTATCATATCTTTGGTTATTTCATTCTCAAAAAATTAGTGTTTCCTCATGTTGACCCTGCATAGTGACATGTGAATGGGGCCAACGTTGAATTTTTCTCAATTTGTACTTGTATGGAGTGAAACTTGACATGGTTAGCCTAGATGCATGCGTTGGCGATATGGGAGGGTTTCAAGACTCAAACATGATGTCGTGCTATATAAAGGCATCTCGTCCTTCCTAATAATACAAGTTGCCTTATTCTTCATCTCTTTCATATATTGTTCCTAATTATCAAATGGTGGTAAGTGATTATTCCCTTATATATCATTATATAATTTTTTTTTTCTATATTAATTTATAAATTTTTATTATATTATGTGGAGCTCCATAAAGTTAGAGAGGAGTTCAAATTAGTAGGTTCAAAATAAAAAATCGTCATTTGTGTCTCTATCTACTCAATAATCAAAAGGCCATCAACTCTTCCATCCTAGTTGAGAGGACTAATTATATTATGATTTTTTTATGTTCCTATATAGCTTTCTTGTACATGTATTTTGTATTACTAACATGTGACACTATATGCATATATTGCTTTCTTGTATATATTATAGTTTTACCAACATATATTATTGTATGCTTACATGGCTTCTTAGTTAATATATTATTTTTTATTATTGATCTTTTTGATATTTTCTATAAGTTATTATTAGATGATACACATTGGATTCCTTTTAGTTTTTTATATTTGAAGATACATAACTAATTACAAGGATAATATAAAGAAGATATATCTATATATGTATCATTTATGAGTTTCTAAAATATTTTACTTCCATGTCAACCACTTTCTTTACTTCAATTGAGAAACATAATACCTCTATAATCTTGCATTTATCAAGTGTCAATAAAATAAAATTCAAGTACTTAGCTATCAATTTTCTCTTGATTGATCTAGTAATAATATACTATCCAACTAATACTCATCCAATGATATCATCTTGCATTGATTTGTGTTACTTGACCATCACATAATTGAACCAAGTACCACTTTAGAAATACCACATACATAGTCTTCTCTTTCTACAAACCCCCCATTGTATTCATAAGGGTTTTATTGTAGGTCCCATCAAATACTATGCCCTAATCATGTAACAAGTAGATAAGTCATCTTTACTAAGGTCAAACAAGGTTGTTTTATCACAAAATACAATAGTTTTTAGTTTTAAGTGTTAGATTTTTGTTTTGATTATAAGGTTTATCTTGTAGGTTTAAGGTATGAATTTAAGGTTCTTACAATGACTTTTCAACCAATGGTATTATTCTATCCTATCTCTACCATTCTAGTTATAAAATAAAACATACAAATCAAACTTAACTAGCAATCACACCTTAGTGTGCAATGGGTATGCCAAAAAGTGTGGAATTTCAATTAGAATAAATTTTGGTCTATTTTTTGCATACATTTATGTAGTACATGAGGTCAATTGGTAGGAAATTTATCAAATGATGTTGTTTGTGCAAAAAAGGTGTCAATGGAGAAATTATAGCTTCAAATAAACTATGCATCCACTTATAGGGATCCAAACATGATTGAAATAAAAACCTTGAATTAGGAAGATGATCAAGCTCCATTACCAACAGGATCATGTTATGCTTGCAATAAGGAGAGAGGGAGAGATAGATATGGAGAGGTAGCGATAGAAAGAGGGAGAGATAGAGTGGGGAAGAGTGAGAGATAGAGGGGTAAGGAGATAGAGATAGAGAGGAAGATAGAGATAGAGATGGAGATGTAGAAGGAGAGGGCTATGGAGAGGAGAGGAGAGAAGGATAGGGAGAGATAAAGAGAGAGAGGAGAGAGGGATAAATAGAGATGGAATAGATAAATATATAAAGAGGGATAGAGAGGGAGATAGATGGATGGATAGAGAGAGGGAGACATGTATAGAGATAAAGGGGGAGAGAGGAAAATAGAGGTAGAGATGAAGATAGAGTGAGAGAGGAAGAGGGATACAAATAGATAGAGAGATATAGGTAGAGGGAGAGATAAATATAGAGAGAGATAGGGATAAAAAGAGGGAGAGATAGTGAGGACAAGACAGAGAGATATAGAGGGAGAGGGAGATGATGAGATAAAGAGATATAGATGGTGAGATGGAGTGATAGAGAGATAGAGATATAAAGAGATATAGAGGAGAGGGGGAGAGAGAGAGACATAGAGATAGACAAACAAAAAGAATTATATATAAGTATATAGAGATGGAGAGAGGGAGAGAGAAATAAGGAGAGATAGAGAAAGGGAGAAACGAGTATGGGGAGATAGAGATAGATGGGGAGAGAAAGAGAGAGAGATAGAGATATATGGGAAGAGAAAGAGAGATGGAGATCCATCTCTATCTCTATCTTTGTTTTTCTCTTTTCTCTCTTTTTTCTCTATATCCCTCTTTTTATCCCTTTATTTCTATCTTTGCTCCTCCTTTGTCTCATTTTGCTTCCTCTCTCTTGCTCTTTTTCTCTTTTTTCTCTCTCCACCTATCTATATCTCATCTCTATCTCCCTCTCCCTTTTCTCTTCCTTTCTCTTTCTCTCTCCATATCTTTGTCTCCTTAAGTGTGCAATGGGTACATTTAAGAGGTATTAAAGGATAATTATCATATCTTTAATCAAATGGAATGCTACTTTGAGCATAACTCCCCAAGGAAACATGCCATCCTTGGATTGTTGACATGAAACAACCAATCAAAATTTAGTTTCTCTTTTCCCTCTCTCTCTTTTCCTTTGTATCTCTTATATTCCTCTCTCTCATGCTCTCTCTCTCTCTCTCTCTCTCTCCCCCTATCTATCTAAGTAATTCATATCTTTCTCTCATTCTCTATCTTTTTAGTTTCTCTCTTTGTATTAGCTAATAGGCTACATATATTGTGAGATTTGAGCTTGAAACAAATCTCATGCATGGAAACCACTATTGTGTCGTTGGAAAATAAGTTTCAACTGCCATTTAATGGTAAACCAACTGTAGTGTAATGGTAATTTAATCTAATATTACTATTATATTAAATATATATTATATTAATTATATTTTGTATTTATAAAAATATACTTATTGTTAATTATTAATTATAATAATTTTATATGTATTTAATAATTTTGTTAAAGAATATAATATATAATAATAATAAGTAGAATAATTATATTAATTATTATGTAAAATATAGCTAATATATACTTAACTATATATGTAGAATATTAAAACCTAAATGGCCATAATTTTCATTTTAATTAACATACTCTAAAACCTTCATCGAAACCTTATTTTTAGGTTTTAGCTCATCAAATTGGAGAAGTGAAAGGTCAATACTAGCGAGGAAGAGTTTGAAGGAGCGAAAACCTTGCATATTAATTTTAATTTCACATGTTATTTTGATTTTTGGCCCCACACGCGCAGGAGCACGACATAGCTTAGTGCACTGAGACCCTAACTGGAAAAATAGGGCAGGAGGAAAGCCAAAGTGACAAGGTTGAGGGCACTCAGAAAGGGAAAATCCATGACCAAGGGACAATGAGTATTGTAAGTGATTTATATCTTTTATATTAGCACTCCCATTCTCTTTAACCTGCAATTTCCATGCCTTTCCAAAGATCTTCTTATACATTGGCACCCCCATTCTCTTTAACTTGCAATTTTCATACCTTTCCAAATATCTTGTCGTCCATTTGTTGTGATTTGACAAGTAAGAGCATCTGCCATAATGACAAATAGTAGAACTGTGGGGTATGCCATTTCTTGATAAAATATCTCTATTCCTCCATTCTAAGCATTTCTTAGAGGTAATAGTTGTCCACTTCTTCTCTTTATTAAGGAGTTCTCTGTGCAATTTTAGCATTAATAGTTAGATTAAAATCATTGATCAACCTTAACCCCAACCCTCTCTTATTCTTGGGTTTAGAAACAAACTCCAAAGCCAACATAGGAATACATTTTTTTTATCTTCCACTTTTGACCAAAAGCATTATTTTCCACATTGTCGATAATTTTCACATGCATATGAAACAAACTTGTATTGTATGCTGGGAGATTTTGAAGAGTAGCCTTAATAAGTTGAAGCTTGTTAGCTTGAATTAAGAGAGAGATTTTCCATCATGCAAGTTTGTGTTGGAATCAATCTAATAGGCTATTTAAAAAATTATTTGGGATTGGGCCCTTTAAGACTTGCATCCCAAAGTAAAAGGATAGGATAGATCCTATTTGACATGAAAGAATGTTGGCAATTTTCAGTTGTCTCGTAGGAGGAGCATTGAAAAAAAAAGATGGTACTTTTAGGAAGGTTGATTTATTGCCTCGAGGAATTATCATATTTACATAAAACTTGTTTTATTTCTTTTGCTTCCATAATTGAGGCTTCAACAACCACAACGGTATTGTTCACAAATTGATAATGGGAAATGGGGACACTAGTTTTAGTGGGTTTCTCACCTTAACTTGCCTTGAATAATCACTTATTGAAGGCTTCTTCCCAAAGCTTCCACTAGAATAATAAATGAGAAGGGGGATACAAGGTTCTCTTGTTGGATTCTAAGTTCCTAAAAACTATCTCAACCAATTCCACAAGGTTATTTTACAACATTCATGCATTTCATTAGTCTATCCTACCAAAAAGGCTACAAAATTACCCTTGTTTTACAAAGGAAGGCCTTTCCAACCACTTGGTTCTATTCAAAAACCTATTGAAAAATATTTTTTATGACAAAAAACATAAGATTTCACCATTGTTGGGCTAAGCCATGCCCCTTTTGTCACTATTCTACAAAACCTTCCATTTTCCCTCAATACAATAGAGTTTTAGAGAAACACCATTTACCCGACCTCCCTAACTAAAATATTGTCTTCAAAACATTAAAATCATCCTAAAATAGGACAAAAAACCTTCATTCATATTGTTCCATCCATAAAATTGACAAACCCTTACTTAACAACCACAAATTCACAAGAAAATTGCCCCTATTAGCCCTAGGGCATCACTTCAATGCCAAGTTTCTTTCTTTAATAGACCCCTAATGAAATGAACCTCTATCCTACCATGTTACACACAAATCCACCACATTACAGTTCCAAGATAGTGGGTGGATTGATGGATCTCATTTGTTTTTAGCCCTCAAACCCTTACACAGGAAAAACAGGGCAGTCCTTATATTTGATTTTTTTCTCCCACAAAATAGTGATTTAGCACTTCAAAACAAATGAAAATGAAAAGGAAAAAATATATTTATCTACACCAATGATCTCAAATCATTTCAAGCTTGTATGGATCTGTACAACACAAAAGAACTTCAAAAACACAGTAAAAACATAGAAAATTGCTTGAAGAACGTGGTATTTTGGTATCAACTCCTCCAACAACCTTTTCTCAGGCCTTGGAAAGATTTTTAAATCATCTCAGACCCAAAATACCTTCAACCAATGTCCATAACTAACTTACAAACACTTAATAAACTGTTATTTTGCATAATTGCAATTTTGACAAGTTTTAATGTCAACAATTCTGAGTTTTTACATTATCAAATAGACGAATTCCAAGTACCCTAAACACATTTAAAATGGTCTTGTTAGACATTATTCACCTTGAATTCATGACTCCCTGCAAGAAAACCTATTCTACCTACTTTGACAATATTTGACCATCATTGACAATTTCTTCACATATTTGATCTTGTTTACAATATGGATCAATGAAACAATAAATGGTCTTTTAGAGCTTATTAAAACATAAAACAACTTTGAAAATCTATCTAGAGACTTCTATGATCAACCTCTAATTCTCTAGTTGTGAACATAAGGTGTAGGTGCTCCTGCACCAGAGACTCCCCAATGAGCTATGCTTGTATCACATGTAGCCATCTTCCATTGATTGTAGAACATATTATTGACCCCCATTCACAAAAAAAAAATATGGTTGCTTGGGAACAAAAGTGGAGCAACTCAAAGATAGGGTCTTAGCAACATTTAAAATTTAAAATTTCATTCTTCCTTTCTTATCATGCAAACTTGTGACTCAACAAAACAAGTATGCAAGGCCATCAACTTCAAAGCTAAGAATGGCAGATTGCTAAATGTTTAACCTTTTTTCTGTGCAATGGGATGTGAATACAATATGATAGAATTGAGATAAGAAATGCATTGTTTGAAGCATCAAACCAGTATGCAAAGATGAAAGAAAGTGCTAACCCCTTAAGCTGAAAAAGTTTCTTTTAACTTTAAGTTTTTTGGGTAGCCAATTCTTTTAAGTTATCAAATCCTTCCATCATACATAATCAAAATGTTGTTGTTTCAAATGACTATGAGCACTAACTTTCACTATTTGAAGATGTTGAAACCTTGTCATGGAGAACTACAACATTGATGCAACCACTCATCCTACCTTAAAACATACCAAAAGTCTCCTAGCAATTAGACATAGGAAGATTTAAGATGACTTAAACAATTTTTATTGCCAAAGCATAAACTTATGATGACTTAATCAAGCCTAGTACACACTCCCTCCCCGTTAACCACTTAGACATATGGAGTTTATTAGTGGATAGCTGAACCACCCCACAGGTGCACCTAAATTATGCCTATTAGTGTTGTAATTCATCTTTTTCAAGACAACTTATGTAGCACCTCTCCATTTTTCTCGTTGGATCGATCATTGTTGTTTTTTTTTATGTATTCTTCACTTTTGTTAGCACTCTGATTTTGGAACTTGGTTACTTTTGACCGCTATCTATTAAGCGATGTAAACATTATATTTTGATGTGATGGGATTTTATTTAGATGTTATCATTATGCCATGTTTTGTATTTGCGTAACAATGATTTAATTTAAAATATTTTATGCTTTAATTGCATTGTGGTTGTTAGACTCATCAATTTTAGAGCTTGTATTGGTGAAGGGGATGGGATTGTATCACTCCTTGCAAGCGCCCTATGATTCTGATACTTCCGCTTCATGGTGTGTCTTATTAGGCATATATATTTGCACGTTTGATATGCTCTTTGGTTGTAGGTCAAATGGTACAAGACATCCTGGCATCACAGGTTCGAGCGTGTCCATTTACCAATGGTTATCGATTGGGAGATAATAGCTAGGTTTCCGTGTCAAGTCATCACCCTAGCCATAGCGGTCGTCAGGTTTAATAGTTTTGATTGGTGCATTCCTCTCTGGTTAGCTATTTCAATCCGTATTTTAAGGCTATTAATGGTGGGTATGGTTAAGATGATGATTTAACATATCTAGTTTCATTGTTGAATATGATTTTATTGCATTGATTATCTGGGTTTTATTAATAAAATAAAATTTAGTTTATTGATAAACTAGGCAAATGGTCATAAATTAATTGAAATAGTTATCTTGCCATTATTGTTTAGCTAGATTCAAATTTAAATGGAAATGAGAATCATGTTATATATTTGAATTAGATTTAAAATAAAAATAGAAATGTGAACTATATTTCACTTTTTGAGTTTTTGAATAAATCATATTCTTCCAACTTTGGGATTTTAGTTTTAAATAAAATCATGAACTTTTGAAATGCATGAATTGAAATTTGAAAGTAAATTGTTTTAAAATTTGAAAATAGAAAATATCCTCCAAAAGCCCAATAAATTTAGTAGGTGGGATATTTTAGGGGTTTGACCAAATTTGGGGAAAGTTCTATGTAAGAAATGAAATTTCATTTTGTTTTGCAATTTTTGATTTTGGTGGAGAACTTGGTTGTGGCTGAATTTGGAGTTGGAGAGGAGATTGGAATCACCATTGTTGGAGTCTTCAAAGCTTGGGGAGAAAACACCAGGTTCATCTTCATTCTTGTTTTCCTTTTTAAATAATCTTCCAATGCTTGTTTGCTATTTGAAAAATTTTGAATGTCATTTTTGATGCAAAGAAAACCATGTGAAAGTGATTTAAAATCTTGCAAACAACTATTAGATTAGGAGAGAAAACCCAAAACAAAATCTCAATGGAAAGTAGGAAGAAAACCCACATAAATCTTCATTCCAAATTTGATATTCTAAATTTTAGTTTGTTTGCCAAATTCAATTCTGTTATTGTAAAAAAAATTATGTTCATTTGCCCAAGATGACTGAAAATGGATTATGGGTGTATAAATTTATAAATATACCTGTGTATATATGCATATATTTCATTATATGTAAATATACACGCAAGTATATTTATAAATATACTGTGTTTTGTTTTTTTTTATTATTCTGGGGAAACAAATTTTCTGTTGTTTTTATAATACAGGGTTACCCCTGTTTTCATGTTTTATTTACAATGGGTTTAATTTATTAAAAAAAAAAATTTAAAAGAAAAAATTATTATTTTTGGCGTGGAGGAGAGGGCCGAAGCCCTGCATCCCCCACGCGCCCTTGTGGGAGGCGCTGCTCCCACACAACACCCCCCACGGGAGGCATTGTGTGGAAGCAGTGTCGCTGCCCACTCAACACCCCCCATACAGGGGAGGCTGTGTGGCAACCTGGCCCTTCCCCATATGGGAGGGGCCCATGCCTAGAAATTAGGGCGTGCTTTTTTTTAAAATTAAAATTTAATTTATATATTTTTTTAATATAATATATATATTATATTTTATATATAATACATAATATATATATATTATATATATATATATATATAATGTATTTTAATATTTATTTAAATAATAATTTATTTATATATATACTATATATATATACTTATGTATATATATTATATACATTTTATGTGTATATGTATATATCTAATGTATATATGTATATTTTATATATATATTTAAATAGATTATTTAGTTGGATTAAATTATTTTAATATCAATAGGATTTAAATATTTAAATAAATAAATATACCATAGTATATACATTGAATATATATTTTTTTGTATTCATATATTTAATGTATATTTTATTTTTGGTATAGATGAGTTTTTTATTAATTAATTGATTCTAAGTTGAAATAGAGACTATTTGATTTTTAACTAAATGTTTATTTGTTAAAATATTTTGATTATAAATATAATTGTTAAACATAGAGTTAATGATTGATTTATTTTAATTAAAAGACTATTAATTAAAATGTTTTGATTATGAATATGATTGTGACACTTAGAGTAATGATTAGTTTTAATCATATCAATGTCGTGAAATGAAATTGGCATATTTGAGTGAATAAATACAAGTAATGAAATCTGTGGTTGACTGGATTTAGGAAATCCGAACTTTAGCTTATTTAATTGTTCGAAATGCTTTTAGTGACTATTTGTTCCTTCTCATTGTTGTGAGAATAGAGTAGATGTTTCAAAGTCTTCCAGATAGGGGTTCGTTTATTGATTTGGGTTGTCATTTTGATAGCCAACCTTTGGATTCTTTGGGTAGTGCGTCAAATTTATCTAGCTTTAACCCATTTATTGTGAATGAGATGGGTGGACTTGATGTCTTGGATAGGAGTCATTCTCCTTAGGTCACGTTTGTGTATCCTTACGTGTGGAGATTACTCCACGTGTTGTCTTAGAGAAGTGGCTTGCAAGGAGGGCCGACACATAAAGTGGTGTCAGGGAAACTCTTTACAAGTTAGTTAATTCAGTGATAACATAATAAAATTTTAGAGGTTTAGGTTGCATCAAACACTTAACAAGATTAATTTTTCCTCGCTCATGGTCACAAGGGCTAGTATAGACTTGGGATGAGATGAGAAGGCCTAGAATGACAAGATCGTTGTCTCATCTCTATGAGAGGCAACTAATTCCACATTGGTTTACATGAGGGGCCGAAAGTCGTTAGAGGTTACCAGGATATCCCATGATGGGTGCCAGGACCTAGGAAGACTTGCCAAGATATCCCATGTGACATTGTGATGACACTTCTCCTAAGTCAACAGTATGTTTGTATCAGTGATGTAAATGATTATGTAACTCTGGAAGCAATGAAATCTTCATGATATGTGATGTGTTCTTGTATTTATTTCATTTCAATTATGTGTAGTCTATGTCTTGTGGTAGATGGTCTTGCCTAGGAAACCTTGTTACTATCTCCTAGCATGGGGGGTGAGCCTTTGGGTATCACATGGTTGGGTGGAATTTTCAACTTAATCCATTGGATCGACTTTTGTTCTTTGGACGAGATTTCCAGTTGGAGAGCTCGTGGGATCTAGTTCTTCATTTTTATTCTTTCAGTTATGAATGTAATTTAATATCCCTCTTGTATCGAGGTGGAAGTTGTATATTGTAACCTTATATTTTGGAATTACCTCATTCAGGGAATGAGTGTTGTAACCTTATTGTAACCTTATCATGTATGGAATGTATGTGCAATTAATTGTTAATCAAATATGTAATGGTTTCAGTTCATGTTTCATAATTGGGTTAATGTAAGCTCAATCTTGTAACCTTAGGGGTTGTTGGAATTGTGTAGTGAACCTTCATTCATTTTGTTTTGTTTTAAAAAAAATTATTGCGTTTATGCTATTAAGTGCAACTTCCCCTAGGGTTGCATGGCGGGGGTGTTACACAAGGTATTAGAGCCTAGGTTTAAACACTAGGTACTCTGGGATTATGATGAACCCATTAAGCTTTTAGTTGTGTAAGTTTTATGTTGTGTACCTTTCCTAATACCTTGATGTGTCTATGTATGATTATGCCTCCCAGACGCGGAAAAGGTAGACGGCGTGGTCATGGTCGTGTAGGCGGTCGTGGTGAGAGTCAGCATGACTCTCCTCGTGGGTTTCCTATTATACCTGATCAAGAAGAACATCAGGCATCTCAGAATGTTTTAGTGGGTATAGCTTAGCAGCATGATCCACCAGGGATTGAGGCTGCACATAGAGCTTTAGAGGAGGCATTAGTACTCCTTGGACAGAGACAACTAGTGGTTCAGGTAAACCCTACAGAGAGGGAAGTACCACCTCAGTCTGAGATGCACATGAGGGATTTTCTTAGAGCACGTCCACCCTTATATGATGGAGCTGGTACTGGGTTAGAGGTAGAGACCTAGCTTATTGATCTGGATAGGTGTTTCACGATGCATTCGTATGGTAGCAATGCCAAGGCGCAATGCACTATCATGCACTTGCGGGGTTTTGCTTCCACTTGGTGGAGGCTAGAGGAGTAGAAGCTCCACATTGACATTAGTTCTGTGTCTTGGGAGATATTTGTAGAGTGGTTCAGAGCCTATTTCTTATTAGAGCATTGGTGTCAGCGATGAGGGGATGAGTTTCATGCCCTACGTCAGTTAGCCCTATTCGTTGAGCAGTATGAGTGACACTTTTACGAGCTCAAACAATATGCAGGGATAGGTGATGATGAGAGCATGTTGGTCCATCATTTTGTCAGGGGCCTTAATGCCCGTCTTAGTGGAGGAGTGAGGGTTTTTGAACCCAAGAACATGGAGGTTGCAGTAGAGAAGGCGTGGTTGGTAGAGGAGAACCTGGCTTTGGCACTAGGAGGTCATATGGGTGCTTAGATTGGTAGTAGTTCAGCAGTAGGTTCGAGTGCTAGAGGAAGTCAGTCTCAGGGAGGTGCATCTTCCAAAGCACAATAGGGACTATCTTAGAGTGGGCAGCAGCCACAACAACAACATGCATCGCAAGGGAAATGCAAGGGTTTCTAGCAGCGCTAGGGGGACAAGAACTGGAGGTGCATGAAGCACTTTAGCTATGATCAACTAGCACAGAGTTCGCAGTCCACCTTTAGGGGTAGTGCGCAATAGTCTAGTGCACCATCTAGAGGCAAGGGCTATGGCAGAGGCACTGAGTGTTTTGCATGCAGCCAATAGGGCCATATTGCTAGAGTGTGTCCCAATAGGGGCACATTTGGATTTTCTCAGGGACCAGTAGCACCTGAGCCTATAGTTGGGGATGTTGGTCGAGGGCATCGAGTTTTCACAATGGTTGATAACTGCCAAGCAGAGCATCAGGGTACCGTGGTTGAGTCTTATGGTATGTTATCAGGTAACCTAGTCACCATTTTGTTTGATTTTGGAGCATCATACTCCTTCATCTCTTCTTCCATAGTGGCGCAATGTAGACTGGGTGCGGTAAAGCAAGTCGATAGGTGGCAGGTGGAGTTAGCCTTGGGTGTGAAGGTTGCATCCCATTCCCTTGTACTAGATTGTAGATTGGAGGTTGGACCTCTTCATACTACATTAGACCTTCGAGTCATTCCTTTGGGTTCTTATGACATAGTCATAGGGATGGATTGGCTAGAGGCGCATAGTGTGGTCATAGATTGTTGACGTAAGTTGATTCGATGCATTGAGGCATCTAGCAGAGTAGTGGAGGTAGTGGGAGTTCAGAGGCTGATCTCTTTGAGGGTCATCTCAGCTATGCAGTTGAGAAGGTGTTTGCATCAGGGTTGCCAGTTATTTGCTGTTACAGTGGATGATTTGGATCTAGGAGATGGAGAGGAGAAAGTCTCTCTTGATAGTCACCCCATCCTTTAGGAGTATTCTGATGTCTTTCTAGATGAGATTCCAGGGATGCCACCTCAGAGGGATATAGACTTCAAGATAGACCTTGTACCTGGTTCACAACCCATCTCACGAGCTCCTCATTGTATGTTCACCCAGGAGCTGAAGGAGCTTCGCTTGCAGCTTGAGGAGTTGTTAGAGAAGGGATTTATTCACCCTAGTGTTTCTCCATGGGGAGTACTAGTCATCTTCGTGAAGAAGAAGGATGGTTCACTTCGGTTATGCATTGATTACCGACAGTTGAACAAAGTGACCATTAGGAACCATTATCCACTTCCTAAGATTGATGATATTTTTGACCAGATTAAGGGTGCCACAATCTTCTCAAAGATTGACCTTAAGTCTGGATACTATCAACTTCACATCTTCTAGTTAGATATCCATAAAATAGTGTTTCGAACGCGGTATGGTCACTATGAGTTCATAGTGGCACCTTTTGGGTTGACGAATGCCCCCTCAGTGTTCATGAGTCTGATGAATGGGGTATTTTGTACTTACCTAGACAGATTTGTCCTTGTGTTCCTTGATGACATCTTGATATACTCTAGGATAGTGGAAGAGCATGAGGAACACTTATGATAGGTATTACAGTGTTTGCAGGATAATCAGCTTTATGCCAACCTGTTGAAGTGTGAGTTCTTCAGGACTGAGGTCCAATAGCTTGGTCATGTGATCTTAGGAGAGGGAATTTCAGTGGATCCTACAAAGATCCAAGCGATCTTAGATTGGCTTGCGCCCATGAATGTGGCAGATATTCGTAGCTTCATGGGGCTAGTGGGTTATTACAGGTGTTTTGTGCAGGGTTTTTCAAGGATAGGTTATCCTATCACCTCCCTTCAAAGGAAAGGGAAGAGGTTTGAGTGGTTAGAAAAGTGTGAGGCAGCATTTCAGGATCTGAGGGGAAGGATGACTAGTGCACCAATACTTGCGATACTAGATCTCACGGTGGATTTTGTAGTTTGTACAGATGCGTCCTTGGAAGGATTAGGTGCAGTGTTGATGCAGGAGGGTCGCGTCATTGCTTATGAGTCTCGTAAGCTCAAAGATCATGAGTTGAACTACCCCACGCATGATCTCGAGTTAGCGGTAGTGGTTCAGGCATTAACAAGATGGAGGCATTTCCTTCTTGGCCATAGGTTTGAGTTGCACAGTGATCATAGAAGCCTTCAGTACATTTTCATGCAACCCAACCTTAATGCAAGGCAAAGGCGATGAATGGAGTTTCTCTGCGAATATGACTTCGAGGTGAAGTATATCCAAGGGAAAGAGAATGTTGTGGCGGATGCTCTCAGTAGGAGGAGACATGAGATATTTGAGTTGACTCTTGTTGTGGATTTGCGGAGTCAGATTCTTTCTGCCCTTCTAGTGGATAGTTGGTATTAGGAGGTTAGGACATAGATTGAGGCAGGAAGACCCCTTGGGGGTAGATATTCAGGTTATTCCATGGATTCAAATGAGGTATTGAGGCACATGGGATGCATATACGTCCCTTCTTCAGGTGATCTTTGCACCTTAGTCATGTCTAAAGCACATCAAGCACCTTATTTAGCCCATCCTGGGGTGAAGAAGATGTATGCCGATCTACGTCAGTTGTAATTTTGGCCAGGGATGAAACACAATATTGCTAATTATGTGTCGTGATGTCTTGAGTGTTAGCGGGTGAAGGCTGAACACCAGCATCCAACAGGGCTTTTGCAGCCACATCTAGTACTAGAGTGGAAGTGGGATATCATCTCATTGGATTTCATTGTTGGTTTACCCAACTCTTCGAGACGGTATGATGCAATTATGGTAATAGTTGATAGGTTGACGAAGGTGGCACACTTCTCACCTATTCGCTCTTCTTACACAACATCGTTCATAGCTAGAGTGTTCATGGAGGATATAGTGAGGCTACATGACATTCCGCGTCGGATTATTTCTGACAGGGATCCAATATTCACCTCCACTCTTTGGACTTCATTACAACATGCGATGGGGACACAGTTGAACTTCAATTTAGCTTACCACCAAGAGACAGATGGAAAAACTGAGAGGGTCAATCAGATCCTCAAGGAAATGTTATGTATGTATGTAATGGACCAGCAGACATGATGGGAAGATTATCTCTATTTGGTAGAGTTTTCCTATAATGATGGTTTTTAGAGTTCTATCGGCATGCCTCCATTCCAGGCATTGTATGGGCGACCATGTCGCACTCCCTTGAGTTGGGATCGACTTGAGGACAGAGTGAAATTGGGTCTTGAGATGTTACAGGATATGGAGCAGCAGGTGGATAGGATTAGAGAGCACTTGGTGGCAGTGCAGGATAGGCAGAAGAAGTATGCAGATGCGCATAGAGTGGATCGTCAGTTTTTAGTAGGCAATAGAGTTTTCTTGTAGGTGCGTCTGCAAAATATCCCCATCTGATATGGGAAGGGCTCTAAGTTGGCACCTCGCTTTTTCGGACCCTTCGAGATACTCGAAAAGATTGGTCCAGTTGCTTACTGTCTTGCTTTGCCACCCAGTCTCTCATGCATTCACAATGTTTTTCATGTTTCAGTTCTTCGACCATACCATCCAGACATTTCTCATGTACTTGATTGGAATGCATTACAGGTAGAGGATGGCCAGCTGGCTTTGGACCCTATGGCCGTGGTGGAGCGCAGAACACTCGCTCTTCGAGGGTGAGATATTGATTAGGTTAGGGTCCAGTGGGATCCTAGGGATGACACATCATCCACTTGGGAGGATGCAGCTAGGATGAGGGAGCTCTATCCCTATTTTTTTGCAGGTTTCTAGGAGTAAGCCTGACCCTAGGGGGGGAGGATGTAGCACCCCTCCATTTTTCTTGTTGGATCGATCATTGTTTTTTTTTTTTTTAATGTATTCTTCACTTTTGTTAGCACTTTGATTTTGGCACTTGGTTACTTTTGACCGCTATCTATTAAGCGATGTAAACATTATATTTTGATGTGATGGGATTTTATTTAGATGTTATCATTATGCCATGTTTTGTATTTGCGTAACAATGATTTAATTTAAAATATTTTATGCTTTAATTGCATTGTGGTTGTTAGACTCATCAGTTTTAGAGCCTGTATTGGTGAAGGGGACAGGATTGTATCACTCGCTTGCGAGCGCCCTACGATTTCGATACTTTCGCTTCACGGCGTGTCTTATTATGTATATATATTTGCATGTTCGATATTCTCTTTGGTTGTAGGTCAAATGGTACAAGACATTAACTCCACCTAGCATCACAGGTTCGAGCGTGTCCATTTACCAACGGTTATTGATTGGGAGATAATAGCTAGGTTTCTGTGTCAAGTCGTCACCCTAGCTATAGCGGTCGTCAGGTTTAACAGTTTTGATTGGCGCATTCCTCTCTGGTTAGCTATTTCAATCCGTATTTTAAGGCTATTAATGGTGGGTATGGTTAAGACAATGATTTAACATATCTAGTTTCATTGTTGAATATGATTTTATTGCATTGATTATTTGGGTTTTACTAATAAAATAAAATTTAGTTTATTGATAAACTAGGCAAATGGTCATAAATTAATTGAAATAGTTATCTTGTCATTATTGTTTAGCTAGATTCAAATTTAAATGGAAATGAGAATCATGTTATATATTTGAATTAGATTTAAAATAAAAATAGAAATGTGAACTATATTTCACTTTTTGAGTTTTTGAATAAATCATATTCTTCCAACTTTCGGATTTTAGTTTTAAATAAAATCGTGAACTTTTGAAATGCATGAATTGAAATTTGAAAGAAAATTGTTTTAAATTTTGAAAATAGAAAATATCCTCCAAAAGCCCAATAAATTTAGTGGGTGGGATATTTTAGGGGTTTGACCAAATTTGGGGAAAGTTCTATGTAAGAAATGAAATTTCATTTTGTTTTGCAATTTTTGATTTTGGTGGAGAACTTGGTTGTGGCTGAATTTGGAGTTGGAGAGGAGATTGGAATCACCATTGTTGTAGTCTTCAAATCTTGGGGAGAAAACACCAGGTTCATCTTCATTCTTGTTTTCCTTTTTAAATAATCTTCCAATGCTTGTTTGCTATTTGAAAACTTTTGAATGTCATTTTTGATGCAAAGGAAACCATGTGAAAGTGATTTAAAATCTTGCAAATAGCTATTAGATTAGGAGAGAAAACCCAAAACAAAATCTCAATGGAAAGTAGGAAGAAAACCCACATAAATCTTCATTCCAAATTTGATATTCTAAATTTTAGTTGTTTTGCCAAATTCAATCCTGTTATTGCAAAAGAAATTGTGTTCATTTGCCCAAAATGATTGAAAATGGATTATGGGTATATAAATTTATAAATATACCTGTGTATATATGCATATATTTCATTATATGTAAATATACACACAAGTATATTTATAAATATATTGTGTTTTGTTTTTTTTATTATTCTGGGTAAACAAATTTTCTATTGTTTTTAAAATACAGGGTTACCCCTGTTTTCGCATTTTATTTACAGTGGGTTTAATTTATTAAAAAAAAATTAAAAGAAAAATTTATTTTTTTTGGCGTGGAGGAGAGGGCCGAAGCCCTGTATCCCCCACGTGCCCTTGTGGGAGGCGTTGCTCCCATGCAACACCCCCCACGGGAGGCGCTGTGTGGAAGCAGCGCCACTGCCCACAGGCAGTGACACTGCCCACACAACACCCCCCATACGGGGGAGGCTACATGGTAGCCTGGCCCTTCCCCATATGGGAGGGGCCCACGCCCAAAAATTAGGGCGTGCTTTTTTTTTAAATTAAAATTTAATTTATATATTTTTAAAATATTATATATATATTATATTTTATATATAATATATATATTATATTATATATATAATGTATTTTAATATTTATTTAAATAATAATTTATTCATATATATACTATATATATACTTACGTATATATATTACATACATTTTATGTGTATATGTATATATCTAATGTATATATGTATATTATATATATATATATTTAAATAGATTATTTAGTTGGATTAAATTGTTTTAATATCAATAGGATTTAAATATTTAAATAAATAAATATACCATAGTATATACATTGAATATATATTTTTCTGTATTCATATATTTAATGTATATTGTATTTTTAGTATAGATGAGTTTTTTTATTAATTAATTGATTCTAAGTTGAAATAGAGACTATTTGATTTTTAACTAAATGTTTATTTGTTAAAATATTTTGATTATAAATATAATTGTTAAATATAGAGTTAATGATTGATTTATTTTAATTAAAAGACTTTCTTAATTAAAATGTTTTGATTATGAATATGATTGTGACACTTAGAGTAATGATTGGCTTTAATCATATCAATGTCGTGAAATGAAATTGGCGTATTTAATTGAATAAATACAAGTAATGAAATCTGTGGTTAATTGGATTTAGGAAATCCAAACTTTAGCTTATTTAATTGTTCGAAATGCTTTTAGTGACTATTTGTTCCTTCTCGTTGTTGTGAGAATAGAGTAGATGTTTTGAAGTCTTCCAGATAGGGGTTCGTTTATTGATTTGGGTTGTCATTTTGATAGTCAACCTTTGGATTCTTTAGGTAGTGCATCAAATTTATCTAGCTTTAACCTGGTTATTGTGAACGAGATGGGTGGACTTGATATCTTGGATAGGAGTCATTCTCCTTAGGGTGCATTTGTGTACCCTTATTTGTGGAGATTACTCCATTTGTTGTCTTAGAGAAGTGGCTTGCAAGGAGGGCTGACACACAAAGTGGTGTCAGGGAAACTCTTTACAAGTTAGTTAATTCAGTGATAACATAATAAAATTTTAGAGGTTTAGGTTGCATCAAACACTTAACAAGATTAATCTTTCCTTGCTCATGGTCACAAGGGCTAGTATAGACTTGGGATGAGACGAGAAGGCCTGGAATGGAAAGATCATTGTCTCGTCTCTATGAGAGGCAACTGATTCCACATTGGTTTACATGAGGGGCCGGAAGTCGTTAGAGGTTACCAGGATATCCCATGATGGGTGTCAGGACCTAGGAAGACTTGCCAGGATATCCCATGTGACATTGTGATGACACTTCTCCTAAGTCAATAGCATGTTTGTATCAGTGATGTAAATGATTATGTAACTCTGGAATCAATGTAATCTTCGTGATATGTGATGTGTTCTTGTATTGATTTCATTTCAGTTCTATGTAGTCTATGTCTTGTGGTAGATGGTCTTGCCTAGGAAACCTTGTTACTATCTCCTAGCACGGGGGGTGAGCCTTCGAGTATCACATGGTTGGGTAGAACGTGCAACTTAATCCGTTGGGTCAAATTTTGTTCTTTGGATGAGATTTCCAGTTGGAGAGTTCATGGGATCTAGTTCTTCATGTTTATTCTTTCAGTTATAAATGTAATTTAATACCCCTCTTGTATTGAGGTGGAAGTTGTATAGTGTAACCTTATATTTTGGAATTACCTCATTCGGGGAATGAGTTTTGTAACCTTATTGTAAAGCATATCATTGGGGTCATGTGGAACTCTTGTATCTTTGATTTAATTTTATCATGTATGGAATGTATGTGCAATTAATTTTTAATCAAATATGTAATGGTTTCAATTCATGTTTCATAATTGGGTTAATGTAAGCTTAGTCTTGTAACCTTAGGGGTTGTTGGCATTGTGTAGTGAACCTTCATTCATTTTGTTTTGTTTTAATTTTTTTTTATTGCATTTATGCTGTTAAGTGCAACTTCCCCTAGGGTTGCGTGGCAGGGGCATTACAACTTAAACCAAAATATTATGTATCATGAAACCATTCTTCTGCACACTACAAAAAATTTCAATGGAAATTTGCATTAAATGTAAATTTGCTGCTATTTTTAGTCATGTAGGTGTCCAATAAACCACTTGGTGGTGTTTCCCTTGGAGTTTATTTACTTGAATGAAGAGAAAAATTCCTTTGATTAAAATTATAGAATACATTTGAGGCCTTGGTTGTGTAACTAGTGGACCATAGTGACATTTAACACTTGTTACAAAGTTTGGGAGTTAAGACGTTAAGTAGAAGTCTAGTAAATCAAATAACTTGGATTAAGAGAAGATATAACATGAATTCATACCTTTGAAAGGTTGTATATGAGTTTGCATGGTACTTTACAATAGAGAATAACATCAGTTGTATAATCTCCCTTGAATTGGTTAGGAGCCTAACCATCAATTTGACCAAGTGAAATATGTACCTTCTAACTCCAAATCCATCAAGGTATTTTGGTTGATGAAATTAGCAAGGTCTTCTCAACTTTCAAAATATGTTTGAATATTTTTGAGGAACTATTATCGAGGAACTTATTTCCTTCAAAAAAATTACAATCAAACCCACTTGACAATCCTCTAAGTACAAGATCATAATAATTCATATTTTGAAAGTAAAAAAATAGTATAATTTTTTCTCTTCCACTATGTAATGGATTTTAAATTACTATGTTTTCCTCTCCCCTAAGAATATTTCTATAAATGCAATCGTTCACTTCAATATTTTAAAAATAGTACAGAGGCCTAGGGATAAGAAATCTGACCTTGTTGTACCATTATTAAATATACTTTTCCAAATGATAAGTGTTTGGTAGATACTCGCATAACATTCATTCCTCAAAAACTGCTATCTAGCAATTGAACCAAGAACAATCATAGAATGCTTTGAAGAAACTTCACTATTGGGAATCTTATCAATATGGTTTGCAATCTAATTAAAATAAAAAACCCACTAACACAAAACTATTGAACCAAGAGCAATCATACTTTGTTCCATGGCACCTCCCTCATCAAGATTCTTGCCTACTATGATTGGAACCTATGGACTATCCAATGAAATGTGATCATGCAACACTTTCACACACTTAAAGAATATGAGATTGATAATGAATATCATTCATTACCTTTTCCCCTCAATTGTCATGCAAAAATCCATGGAACATTGCCATACATTGTTCATGTAGGAAAATTCATCATTGAGTCTAGGTTTTTTAGGCTTCCATAGCCTTGATTCCTATGAATTGCATCTCCCAAACTCCATGGTTGTGTTAGGTTTAAAAATAATGACATTTTAAAGTCATTAATTACAAGGGACAATCTCCTTCATACATTGATTTGATTTGCGATGGACACATTTGGACGGTAGTAACAATAACTTGCAAACTATCAAGACTTGATTACCTTATAACCTATCAAATTCTGGCGATGAAATGATAGATTAATCATAATGTCACCTTGGGATCACATCACCATACAATAATTTCATCCAACATCTTTATGATTGCAGGTACCACCAAATAGGTATTTGTCAGATCTATCTTCCTTAAGTGAGGGAAATTTAGGAAGAAAGGAGGAAAGCGAGACATGTAGTAGGTCTAAAAGAGGGAGATCAACTAGAGGTCAAAAGATTAGAAGAAAATTCTGTAAATGCATGGATTTTTTTCTTGCTAAAGGGGGGTCATGTTCTTATGATGATGAGAGAATAGGCGACATCGAGGTGCCCTTGAGGTACAAACATCTACGGAAACAATGGGTACCCAAGGAACTTCCTCCAATAAACACTAATTTTTGTGTCAATGAGAGGATATATTGCATATAACCATAGTCATTACATGGTTTGGGCCTATTTTGTATGGACGACATAAATGTCTGTTACGACAAAGTTATTGAATTGATGGAGTATGTTAGACCTTGTTATAGTTACAAAGATTGGATGCAACTGGTTAGATATACACAAAGTATGTGTAGGTATGCATTGTCAGCAAATTATATACAACTAAAAGATAAGGATCAAAATAAAGGAGTGGCTATGTACAATGACGGAAGGCCAAAAGCATCAAGGAATATTGTAGGGTTTATAAATAGTACATGACCTTGGTCAACAAATAAGCAACCCAATTGCATATTTGAGGCATGTGATGGAAACCGTGTATTCTTATGTGCGATAAAATTAATAACTACAGGGGAAGAGTTGCTAATCGATTACAATTTGAATTACATAGATACAAACATAGTTACTATGGGGTGGTACATACTATATACCATTTTACCCAACCTCCAATTAGTGACTCCAATATACCATTTTATTATTATGTTTTTTTTCGTAAGTCTATTGGTTTCATTTCGGTAATTTTTTTTATATTTAATTTTCATCACAGCAGGACATTGATCATACGGGGAAGGCTCCATCCCAAAACACAGATCGCGATGCATCTTCAGGTGCTTCTACCTGACAAGTTTACCTCAATGTAATTGTACAAATTAGATATGAGAAAAATGTTTTATTATTATGTTTTTTTCATAAGTTTATTAGGTAAATATTGATAGTGCTTATAATATTCTTGCCATAGTCAGTTGATTGGGGAAAGGCACTAGCAGTAGAGGAGAGCATCCATAGGGAGGTGTAGTCACTATTATGCAATGATTACATCACATATTCTACAAACCCTCTGGATATGATAAGGAAGACCCAAAAAAAATGTAATGAAGAAATCCTTCAGTTGTTATTCATAATGCCTCAAACAAATGAGATAAGAGAAAGGGTTAAAATATTGACTGAGAGATCATAGAACTTACAAGTAAGCTATCATAAGATCTTTAATTATAACATAAGTTCATTCATGGTTTTACATTTTGTACTCTTTTATGTCATGAACTAAAATATGTGTTGTTTTTATAAGATTTTTTGCATCCTCATGATGTTGCTCACCATGATCAGGGTACTGCAGGTGCTGCCCGGGGAGTAGGGGCTGGCACAAGTGTTAATCCTGATCTTCCTACACATACATCACATCATCCAACCCCCTCATCCGTGCCTATATTGTCAACTGAAATGTTGGAAACACATAACATGCAGACATCGGGTAGTGCACCCTTTGGAAATGAACACGTGCTAGAACATGCGTCAGGACATGTACTTGGGGATGCAGAGGCCACTAGTACTGGTGATGTTTTAGCAACATTTCCTAGATCTTCCTGTATTACTAGTACGGGAACATTTTTACTCACATTTGTGGTGATCGAGGATTTCGTTCCCATAAAGATAGAGAATATTCCAGGTACTTTAAAATGTTCTAATTATTATTATATATAATCCAATTGAAATTTACTTATTGATCACTCTTTTTAGACTAATGATCCCATGATCATTTTGCAAGAAATGATGTTTTTTATTAAAATCTAAATGATTTTACATTGAAGATCTTCAGGCCCACCATATGCACACAGTGGAATTCCCAAAATCAAGATTTAAAAGATGAGCTCATTAACCATTTAGTTGTGTTGTTCGGTAATAACACATTCAACAGAACCAAGGTCCTTAAGAAAGATGGGACCTATCTAAAGTATGTGAGGGACCAATATAGGTCACATTTAGAGAAGAAAAAAAAGTACGAGCATCCCCCCATGATTCCATAGAGGGAGTGGAAGGACCTGGTGTCGAATGGAAAGGAGAAGGCTGAAAAGAAAAAAGGAAAGACACCACTGGGCCAAGGAAGGTATGTGATACTATCAACAATGTAATTATATACTAATTACTCTTTTTTTTACATAATCTAATGTATTTCAAACTTTTCATAGGCTTCCTAACACATTAAAGGAAACAAAAGCAAGAGTAGACAAACACTGTCAACACAAACTTGGCTTTGGTGGTTATATGAAATTAGCTGCACAAATTGTAAGTATCAATAAATGAAATATTGCATCCAAATAATAAAATTCAAACAATTTTGGTTTTATCACACCATAGAAGAAAAATTCATGATCTTATGCAAAAATGCAGGGTTTTGAATTCAACAGAGTGCCCATAGAAGAGGACCTGAAGATTTCCTTCCAGCAAGGCTATGGAGTCGTGGTTGAATGCCTAAGACTCTTGACTAGGAAAACACAAGCTTCCACTGCATCTGACACGTAGGTAAATAAACTCAAATAATTTTATTTAAAATTGAATACTTGTGCAATCTTTTCAATATTAATTTCCACCATAAAGTAATTATGTGCCTATTTGTTTTAAATAGGAAATCAATGATAATACTGTGCATGACATTGGAATCCAGCCTGGTGAGGGTGGAGCACAACCTACAGATGAAGGTCATGGTCGTGTGCATCCCAGTACTAGATGTATTCATGTGCTATACAAAAAAATTATGGATTAATACAATTAAACATCTTTAAGGGTGATCCCACAACAATGGTTTACAATTTTTGGCCAAACTAGACATTGAATTTTTTTTTAACTAAATCTTCACATTCGACCACCTATAGCAGTTAAATGTGAAAAATTTGAAGATGATGCAAACTAGAGTCTCATCAAATTTTTTCTGTAGATTCTAATTTTTTTTTTTGAAATTTTTGGAATCAGATTGCACTCTTTTTTCCATCTCCCATGAAAACTGTTTTTTTTCAAAAAACAACATTTTAAAAAGTGACGCACACTGTATAACGCATAAATTTTTTTCCTTGAAGGATAAAATTATAAATCTTTCAAATTTAGATTTTTAACTATGATATATAGTGCTTCCACTTGGTTAGATAGTTTTTTATTGAATATTTTTTCTTTAATCAAGTTTGAAAGTCAAACCAATTACAATTCAGACATAACACGACCATATAACACAACTTTTATTGTATGTATCAATTTTTTTTTTTGTTGGATCAAGGACTCCAATATCTGGTGCACTCATATTTTTCAATTTGTTTTTTTGATAATCTTCTATTTTTCCACATGTGCAAAACAAAGAGTTTCATTTTCGGTGAAAAACCTATATTTAATAAAACTTAAAAAATAAATAGGTAATAAAATCAAAACACATTAAAATTATATTCGTTGGATAGCTCATTTTGAGGGAGACCTGATACCAGTTGGGTTTAAGGGATAAGGGTAGAGGGGAGAGAGGGAGAGGGGTTAGGAGGGATAGACTTGAGATAGGGGGGAGTGGGAGAGAGATAAAGG
>VDFB02341929.1:164755-291738 GCA_007258455.2 Sequoia sempervirens
AGGGAGAGTGGGTAGGAGGGGGAGAATTTCAAGAGAGATAGGGGGAGTGGGAGTAAGATAGAGGGTAGGGGGTAGAAGGGTTTAGGGTTATAGGGTTCTAGGGTTTATTTTTTTATTTGCATTGATTTATGTTTTACATATGTGTACAATAATTTTATAATTAGATAATACTTAATTTTAAAATTTACATAATTTCCCATGGAACAATTCGATGGAACAAATTTTATATAGGTTTTACATAATTGTATAGAAGATTCTTGAACTTAAGAATTCCATGAAACAAATACAAGTTGCATATAATTGTAATTTAGGAGAAATGATTTTAAAAAACTTTAGTAGGTTTCAAATAAGGATTGAAAGAATATGTATGAGTTTACATGCAACCAAAAAAAGTGAGAGATGAAGCTATCAAAGATTCTTGAACTTAAGAATTTTCCATGGAACAAATATGTACATATAATTGTAATTTACACAAAATGATTTACAACTATGTACAAGTTACTTTAAGTTCTCATTTGAACATGTATAGGGTTACAAGTGGACTTGAAAACCATGGATATAATCTAAGTCAAAGATTCTGGTTCAACCCACTCTTCAATAACATTTAGAATTTTTTGATGATCATCACTATCTAGTCTCCATTTTCTTTAGCCATGTGCATGTGGAACTACATGAAGATGTAGGGGGGTAGCAATTATTAAGTGACTATATTGATATGCCTTGTTATCAGGTTGATAGTCAGAAAAATGAATCCCATGCTAAACAACGTTGACTTGTTTTAGATATGTCCCTTGCACTACAACAAAACCTGCATGGTAAACATGAACCTAAGGTAAGACATATGAATGTGTGCAACATTTTCGTGCTCAAGGTTTGTACAATATATATTTAATGTTTATGATGTAATGTGCACATGTGAATACTATGTATATAAAATTTTAAATTCAAACTCACCTGTGGGAAATGACATTCCATCACTTGTTTCAGGTTGTGTTAGCTTATTCCTCTCTTCTGTGCAACAAAATAAATAATAGATAACACCTTCAATGTTTTCAAGCTCTGCTATGACTGCAAAAACATCTCCTGTACACCAACTTACACAAAAAAATTCTAAAAATATTAGAAATATCTCTAAAGATCATTAACTAGATATATATAATATTTAAATTATTGAAAACTTACACATGTACCTTTTCTATCCAATCCTGAAATATGGTCATAATCAATTGAAATCAAAGGAATGCCTTCAAATATTTCTTCCTCATTTTCATCATATGTTTCTAAAAAAACTATTGGCACCATATCCCATTTACCAACATATCCAAGTTTTTGATTGTTGCATGCATAATCAGAGTTTCCCTCAATGCACACAGTGCAAAAAAAAGAGTAATCCCTTGTGTCTAATGTCCATCCATGGTGACTATCTGAACTCCTAACACAATTCAAAGATCTTGTTTTTTCTACCCTCTTGCATCTATGCATTGATCTTCTATCCACAGCTAGATACATGTACAACAAAAAATTTATGTGAACAAATATGTATATATATAAATTTTAAATTTAAATAAATTGACATGTTTGATTTAATGTAATATATATATACCTGACATCTCCCAAAACACTTTATGTTGAATGTGTCGGTTTGTTCTTGAAGATTTGCCGACCAAATTTGATGCAAAGTGTTTCTTGCATCATTCAACAACATCATGTGCATTGTCTAGATGATCTTCTGGATAACTCATTTGATGCTTTCTTAAAGCTCATTTGATGCAAGCTCCTGCTCCATCATGCTCACCCTTTCCATATCCACTCTAAAAAAAACTCCAAACATGTGGTATTTTGTAGATTTTATGATATCTACAAAGTGCATAGAATGGTCGTGAAGTGTCACGCATCCATCTGACCATACAAAATGATTTTCAAATTGTACACCCTTGCCTCTGAAATTCTCAAAAAATATTGTAAAGCAATGTTGGACAAAAAGTGTGTCATGCTCTTTATCATCACTAATATAAAAGTGATATTCTTTCTTAATGGATCGTTCTTCATCTGTACTCTCAACACCATCCAATTCTGATTGTACATGTTGATAACACACATGAACCATAATAGCGATCTTTTTGAAAATTAATACTTTGATTGAATCTCCTTTTGATCTACAAATGAGTAATTTTCTGCAAATTCAACTACTGATAGAATTGTTCCACGTGGGAAAGTATCTCTCAAAGTTTGGAATTGTTGTGCTTGCCACTTAGCAAAAAAGGAATGTTGTATGTATGGTTGTATCAATTTTTGAAAATCTTCCATAAATTTTCCAATGGGAATCTCCTCTTCTACATAGTTCAACCTTGTGGATTCTTTCCAAAAAAAACTTTGCAACTTTACATACTTGTACTTGTGTGAGTAAAATATGTGAATAAGTAATAAACCACATAATCAATGAAACATTACATTACAGAGAATCCAAATAACAATCTAATCAAATTGAAACAAATAAACTCTCTAAAAATAGTACTTACCTCTTGCAATTTGTTGTCTTTTTTAGGTCATTATCCTTAATTCTTGAAGGAAATTTAGCCAAATTTCCACGTCTCACAAATTCCTTTTGTGCAGTTTATTTGAGGTCCATTTTCATGATCACATAATATAGACTTTATGAACAAAATTTTCTATTTAGGAGGTGCATTTTGAAACCCAAATCTTTCTTCCCTCATCTTTTGAAACACCTGATAGTAGAGATCAAATTCAATATGATAACGACAACAAAAATTATCAAAAAAATTGTTTATCTTCACATAATATGGCTTTAACCTTTGATACATTGTTTTCCCAATCTTTATATGAGGATATGCATTACAAAAGTTCATATACATCTCAAATTGTGTTATGTCTAGCCAATGTTTGATATGATTTTCATAAATACCTGGTCCAATCATGTGTCTCATAACATCTCTAGTATTTGATGATGGACGAGTTTGATCATGCCAAAAACCTGAGACCAAGTTCCTAACAACATCTTCTGACGAGGGAGCAAACCCGAGACACAGAATAACACTCACAAAATAGAGAATAATATTTTATTCAAAAATATGGAACTCTTACATGCAGAGGATCTCAAATGTTCGAGATCTGTGATACATGCAAATTACAAACTTACAGAAAATTACCCAAATTCCCTTTTTGCAACATGCGAACTTCTTTCCCCCAAAAAGTTATCCAAAAATCAGAAACTAGCCCATAAATAGACCCATTTTGGTTTGGAACCAAAAACAACATTCGAGATAAGATTTTTGACAATTTGGCACCAAAATTACAATTTGAAATTAAAAAACTAAGTCCTAATTCAAAAATTGGCAATTTTCCAAAAATCGTCCAACTTCCGGAAGCCATAACTTTTGATTCAGGACTCCATTTTTTGAACCGTTTGCACTGTTGGAAAGGTCTCAGAGTGAAGAATGTGCTAAGAATTGGCTCTACTTGTTTTGAAAATTTTTGGGCCCGTACGGGACATTTTAGTGCCTCAAACTAGACTCAGAAGGTTTTTCAAGGCAAAAAGAAGAAACTAGAACTTTAATAACTTTCAAACCGTGAATGATCTTGACCTAATTCTTTCGCCAAAGTACTTATTTTTCCATCATGAACCTTCCCATAAATTTTTGTCTTCATATGTCTTAAAATTCCCACCTACTAAAAATAGGAGTTGAGCATAAAAAGCAGAAAAGCAGTTCTAAAAGTTGGAAACACTTATTTGACGAAAAGGGTATCCAGAAATGCAAAAACATCTACAAAAAGAAAAAAATAGGAACATAAATGGAAATAATCTTTTTGGGTGATGCAAGATTGCTCTCACACCACTAGATGCTCCTGCATCATCTTCGATCCTGTCAGAACGGGGAGCTCTACACATAATTTCCCAATTTCCTTCTAAACTCTCATCCAAAAAATTTCTCTTTTTCTCATACTTTATTAATGTGGTTCTACTATAAGCAATTTCAGTTGAAAGTGCATAAATTTTTCTTTTTCTTGCTATATCTTGATGTACAATAGATGTCAACATCACCCTTCTTGTAGTGGGCTTATCCACCGATCGAGATCCTTTCCTAATGAAATCTAAACCCTTTTTAACATTTTGAACAATATCCTTTTGTAATCCCATGTGTTTCTTCTTATTTGATGCCAAATGTACACACGACAATTGTAATGACTCTTTGAGCTCATCATGAAGAAGTAAACATGATAACAATTGGGTTTTTTCAAGTGTATTAAGATGATTGAAATGATGATTGATTATTCCATTTGCAGATTTAGTCATTGACCTATTTCTCTTATTATAAGGCTGGTTGGCATAACATTTCAGTTTCTCCATATCCATTTCAAGTAAATGATCTAAATTTCTATGAGAAATTTGTTTCCCCACCTTTTCAGCTAGTTTTATATGCTCATCCATACCAATAGGAGGAAGTGATCCCGACCCATCTCCATGATGCATTGTTTGAACTTGTGCCTCCTCCCTATATTCAAGGACCATGTGTTCTTAAGCGGATTCATTTGATCCAATGTCTAGATTTTCCTCAACTTGAGCATGAGAACTTCTTCCTTGTTGAGCCCTTCCTACATGTCACAAAATATTTTGCAAACAAAAGTGAGAGATGTTGTTATATAAGTGAAGTTTATGTATGCAAGCAAAGAAAGTGATAAGACATGATGCTATAAGTGAGAGAAGCTTCTACTAGTTTTATATGCTCATCCATACCAATAGAAGGAATAGATCTTGACCCCTCTCCAACAAGCATTGTTTGAACTTGGGTCTCCTCCCTAACTTCAAGGTCCATGTGTTCTTCAATAGATTCATTTGATCCAATATCTAGATTTGGCTTGACTCCAGCTTGAGAAATTCCTGCTCGTTGTTTTAATTTACATGGAAGCAAAGAAAGTGAGAAACTACGAGTTATCTAAGTGGAGTTGAAACAAATAAAATCAAAGATTCTTGAACTTAAGAATTCTATGGAACAAAAGCAATTGGAAGTAGATGATAAAGAATTTAGGGAATGTCTATGCAAGATGACTATTGGAAATATATTTATAAGAAAAACAAATTGAGGTGTTAATAAAAGTCCTAAACACACACTTGAGAGAGAGAGAAGAAACAAGCATGTACCTTGTTTCTTTCTATGATAATTTTCCAAGTTTTGTTCACGCATCTTTTTTTCTTCTTCTTTTGACAATTTTTCGTTGAGACACATTTTTTCTTTTTCTTTGTTGTCCCATTTTCTTCTTCAACTTCAAAATGACTCAAAACAAGTCCTCTACCAACTTAGTTAAATTCTCCTTCAAAATTTTCCTTGATTTATAAAAATGAAAAGTTGTCTCTCCAATATTTGCCTCCTTGATAAATGTGCAAAAACCTCTTCTCCAAAATATGTGCTCCAAGTGATATAAATGAGAATTAATCTTGCAATTTGATATCTAGAACGATGAAAAATAAGCTTCTATTTATATGCATATGGGATGGGGAAAAAAATTATTCTAGTATACATGGAATAACTAGACCCTAGTTTAAATGAATCAAGTAGTAAACAAACAAGTTATTTCATTGTATAGTTTGTTGTTATTTAATCCATAGGTATGCACAACATATCTAGTAATTTTAAAATATTGTTAAAGTGTCAAAAATGTATAATAGAGGTATAATTTGAATTGAATTTTCTTAATTATATTTGAATTGAATTTCAAGTTACTTGTCAAAAATGTATAATAGAGGTATAATTTGAATTGAATTTAATGAATTATATTTGAATTGAATTTCAAGTTACTTGTCAAAAATGTATAATAGAGGTATAATTTGAATTGAATTTACTGAATTATATTTGAATTGAATTTCAAGTTACTTGTCAAAAATGTATAATAGAGGTATAATTTGAATTGAATTTTCTTAATTATATTTGAATTAAATTTCAAGTTATTTGTCAAAAAGATTATATTTTGTTCTCAACTCAATGGCTCATGTTGCTTAAGTCATTTAATTTTTTTTTAATTGTGATCAACATGAATGAACTTAATTATAAAGTGGCATTGATTTCCTAAAATTATACTAGAGATCAAATGTATATTGAATATAAGGAAATGTAAGTTGTAAGAGATCATCAAATAAACAAACATGTATGTATATTGAATATTTAAAGAAAATGCATACATATATCATGTGTAAACATGTAACCATAAGCAAACAAATGTACATACATGTAAAGAGATTCAATGTATAAACATAACACATGTTATAAGCAAAGAGGAAAATGTATGTATATATCATATAAGAAAATGTATGTACATATCATATAAGCAAATTAATGTAAGTTAGAGATCATCAAATGTCAAATACTAAAGATCAACAAATAAGAAAATGTATGTATATATCATATAAGAAAATGTAAGGGATCATCAAATCTCAAATACTAAAGATCATAAAGCTATTGTGTAAGGCCTAATATGAATGTCGACTCCTGGTTGAATGACCATCTGAATGAGAACGGTCCTGCTCTGATAGATGTGCTGAGCCCTGCAAATAAAATTGTGTATAGAATGTGTTAAATACATATAATTTATATTAAATAAATTTTATGAAAGTTATTATTAAAAGAACTTGTATTTTTAAATATCTATCTAGATCTATGCATACATAAATATTGCATGCAGATATATACACGTGTATATATAAAAATTTAAAACTCACATGTCGAATGGCAGTAGAGTCATCCACATCTGAGTCACATTGATCATGCACACGATCTAGACCAAGGCTAGGAGTGACATGAGGTATGTCCACCTGTAACAATATATATACATATATATCAACTTACATGAATATCTAGTTAAAAAAAAAATTTCAAAATAATTAAAAAAGAATTGAAACATGCATATGCACACATACATGCACATCATCTGATATCGGATGACCTAAGTCCTTTGAAATGGTCGCTTCCACCATATCCACCAAATGGTCAAGCGACGAGTCAACATCTACATCCATCTGATCTATCCCATGTTGTGCCAAAAATGATGAATGTAGAGGACTATGAAGGTGAGATGGCATCGGCGATGATGAACTAGAACCAATCAACATATTAGTAAAACCCATAGTCTATGCAAAAACTGGATGAACTGTAGGTGGATCCTGATGTGCACTAGTGCTTGACTGATGTAATGCCCTGCCACGCGACCCTAGAGGAAGTTGCAATTCACTACTTAAATGGACCAATTTTTTTTTTGTTTAAGTACAATTAACATGATATATGAATACACATTGCCAACAACCTCTAAGGCCATGAGACAAAGATTACTTTAGAACCCAAACAACCACAAACATTAATAAAACCGAAACATTAAACACTTAAGGAAATGAGACAACATACATTCCAAACAAGATAGCTTGCAACGAAGGTTAAGAAATACCAAAAGATTTCATTTACATGAATTACCATAAGATTACAATACTCATTCCCCGAATGAGGTAAATCCAAAAGTTATGATTACACTTTACAAATTCCACCTCGATAACAAATGAGGGGTAATAAAATACAATAAGAGCTGAAAGAACGAAGCGTGAGAAGAATCTGATTCCCACGAGCTCTCCAACTGGAAATCACGAACACACGAACATGAAGAAGAACCAATGGATTTAAGAAGCATGCCACCCGACCACGTGGAATCCAAAAGGTTCCACTCCCTCCGTGCTAGGAGATAGTAACCAAGAATTCCTACCCAAGGCCATCTACCACTAGACACGGGTCACACAAAGCTGAAACAAAATAAATACAAGACCTCAACACAAGACTGAACGGTCATATGTACAACTCTAGGTACGACTCACACAAAACTGCCACAGGTTACATTGCTTCCAGACATAGAATAGATCAAGAGTGTCACAAATAACATAAACAAACTGCTGACTTAGGAAGAGTGTCATCGCATAGTTCGTCAAGGGATATCCTCTGGGAATCTTCCTAGGCCCCGACCCCCACTACACGGGTATCCTGGTAGCCTCTACCGCATTCCCAGCACCCATGCTTACTCATGCGGAACCAAATACCTCTCGTGAAGACGAGATAGATGATCTTGCCATTCCAGGTCTTCTCGTCTCATCCCAAGTCTACAACAAGCCCTTGGGTCCATGAGCGAGGCATACTTAATCTTATTTAATGTTTGATGCATCCTAAACTTCTAAAATTTTATTTAGTTATCACTGAATTAACCAACTTGCAGAAAGGGTTATCCTGCTGCCACTTTGTGCACCGGCGCCCATTTGTAAGCCACTCTCCTAAGACAACTCACATGGTAGTAACCACAAAAGGTATCTAGATAAACACAACCTCACCATCCAAGGAGGTAACAATCAAGAACTCACCCCCACACTGGAGGCAACAAGGTTAAGCCCTCTCCAAACACTAGAGGAAAACAACAAAACAAAACCACTCCATCCAAGGAGGCACATGTTACAAACCCTCCTATTCCCAAGGAGGCACAAAATTGCAAAACTCGTATGTGAAAATCGGGTGAAACGACATGGTGAAACTATACATATTTTCCATAACACAACAAGGTTGACACACATGCCACAACTGATATTGATAAAAGCACTCCTAAATGGAAGACTTTCAATACATTCACACTAGTTCCACAACACAACAAAGACGAACAATTAACCACTGAGAACATTGCAGACAATGAAGTGAGCTACTGTTCGGATTTCCTAAATCCAATCAAACACATAATTCATGACTTGCATTTATCAAATCAATTGAGCCTATCTCTTTCACGACATAGAAATATTCAAAGAACAGATCACTTACTCTAAATTACACCACCACATTCTAAATCCAGGCATTTTAATAAATAACATCATTGAATCAAAAATAATCCAATTAATAACTCTATGTCCCACAATCATATAATGTACTTAAATTCACTTGTTTTATAAAGCATTTGGATTAAATAATTCACTCTTTATTTCAACCTAGCAACAAATCAACCACTCAATCTCATAAGGTTCATTAAATCATTCATTACTTCTAAGTTTTCTCATTTGTATTCTATGTTTAGAACATTTTGATAAGAAGACGTTTATATTAAATAAATCAGTCTCTCTTCAATTCGCGTTAATAAATCAACTAAATCTTCAACTAAATCTCATCTCTACTTGACTAGGAATACAATCCAACAATTATACTTAAGAGTGCATACTCGACGTATATCCTATTATATACTAAATACTTAATTCACACGGTTGACATTTAAGGATCTATAACAATACTTTATATTTCATTTTTTTCCAATCTCATATCTTATTAAAAATCAATGTTTAAAATAAAAGCATTTGATTATCTAGACCCTAACCTTTAAAATAAATCAATGACTATTCAAAATTCAACGTTCTAAATAATCCATTTGAATATACAATTCACTTTTGCCTCTATTTTGAATCAGAATCATCTTACAGTTATCTATGCTTGAATCTATCCCTTAAGTTTCATTTGACACAGTTATCCGTAACAATCAAAATCAAATTATAAATAAATCAAACTGATGACAAATAAATCATCTGATTGGATTATGTCAATCGTTATCTCTAAGTTTCACTATTATTTTCCTTAGTTAACTAGCATATCCTCGATTGTATTCCTTAGTTTTTCTATCCTATTCCACGATCCAAAATATTAAATAACGTCATTGGATTAAGATTAGAACAATCTTATACTCTAAGTTCCACAATCGTATGCTATTATTAAAACATCCCGATAATCAAACATTTAGAACAAACAACTTAGTCTTTATTTCAACTTCGCAATAAAAAGAAATTAACTAAATCTCATTTGATTCAAACGAACCATTCCTTATCTCTAGATTATCAATTATATTCATAATCAAAATGCTTAAATAAATAACCATTTAATTAAACTTCTTAACCTATATTTCCACATAAAATCAATAATTTAGTCAAAATCAATATTATAAATAAACCTTTTGCTCATACGACCATTACATTTCTTTTTTTATCAATTGGATAGTCATTATAAATCTTCCATTTAATATTTAACATTATTTTAATATGTCAAATAAAATATTATTTTATTTGCATATTAATAATTTATTTAATTATAACATTTAACCCCATTTAAAATTTTCACCTAACACATTATTCTTTATCCACATAGTTAAAATATATTTTAAAGAATAATAACAAAATCCATTTATATTAAATATATTATATTTCATATAATATATAATATTAATATTATATATAATATATAAAATATAATATAAATTAGCATAAATAAAAAATTAAATCATATAAAATAAATGAAAATTAAAAAGCACAAATTTTATTTTGTTTATATTTTTTTTTGTTTTTTTTATAAAATGAAACCCTAAGGGCCGAAGCCCTGTTTCGGCTGTCACGAGACTCTTTAAATGGCGACTTATGCCAGTGGCCTGCGTTAGGCCGGTACGTAGGAGGCACCACCGCCACCATTAATAAAAAAAATAATTTCATTCCATTTTTTTTCTATTTTTATTTTTTTTTAAATTTTCGTTTAAACACTGCGTTTTAAAGCAAATGAAAAACGTTTTATTTCATTTTTTTAAAAAGAACGAAAAACGAGAATTAACACCTTATTCTGGTAAAACCCAGAATCGAAATTTCACACACCCAGCATAGATCTCTTATGCAAAATAAAATGAATTTCCTTTCTCAGTCCAGCCCCATTTGGGCAAATTTTCTTTTGAAAATAAAACTAAAAGGAAAGATTTATAGATTTCAAACAGTAAGAGGAGGAATGAACTATTTTTTTTTTTTAAAATAACAAAGCAAGGAGAGAAAAACCTGATTTTTTTCTCCAAAAATTTGAAAATCTTCAGCCATGGTGTTTTCCAATCCTTCCAAAATGCTCCATCTCCTTCACAATTCCCAGCCAAGCAACCATAGCCCTCTCCATTTTCTTCCAAGTCCAAGATTTTTACAAATTCCTCCCTTTTTCATTTCAAATAGGGTTCTTTTTTTCAATTAGGTCAAACAAACCCTACCATAAAAAAAAATACATTCTTCTTCCCCAAATACAAAATCAACTTTAATTTTAATTCCAATCCTGATTTAATTTTTTTTAAATTCTAATTAAACCCCAATTCAAACTAAATTCCCTTTCCAATTTAACTTCTAATTCCTATTTAAATACAAATCTCAATTTCAATTTCACAATTAAAATTCTTTTCAACTTTTATTTCTAAAGTAAAATGTAAAGCATAATTCCAATTTTGATTTAATTTGACCCTATTAATTTAATTAGTCAATAAAATAAATCTAATTCATAATCAGATTATTTTATTAATTAAATTAAATTAATTCATTAATCACTAATTTTCTGACATTTCAATAAGACGAAACAATCATCATTTTATTAATTTCATCAAATAAATCGATAAAATAAAGCACATTTCAACATTGCAACGAAACACATTTAATCATCAATTAAACTACGCAAGAAATTTAATAAACTTTAAACTTGAAATTAAATAAACACTCAAGGGAAAACTGACCAAGTTAAAACAACTAACCCCGACAACAACCCAACAACACGTTATGACTAGGGTGACAATTTGGTTCGGAAAACCTAGCTACTATCTCCCAATTAATTTTCGTTGGTCAATGGACACACTCACACCTGTGAAGCTAGGTGGAGTCGATGTCGTGTACCTGCAATCTGCAACAAAGAACATGCCAAACGTGCAAGATATATATGTATATTATGATCAAACACATCGTGAAAAGGGGGAATCCCGGAATTGTAGGGCGCTCGCAAGTGAGTGATACAATCCGCCCCTTTCACCAATACAGTATCTCTAACTGATGCATCTAACATCAATGATATGATCAATAGCATAAAACGTCACTTAATCAGATATCTTCTAAGTTATTCTAAACATGTCATTAAAATACATCAGAATAAGATAACATCACATCAACATATGGCTTCCACGTTGTTTAACAATCACGATCACAAGTACTCAAGTTTGAAAGTCTAAGCATGTTCAGACATAAACGTCACATTATGATATAATCATATGCATCACTAAACAATTCATGATCAAATAATCACTAAGTTTACAGTCACATCAAAAGCATAATCAGACATGCAAGGAACCTTGCCAACCAAATATCCAAAATGGAGGGGTGTTACAACTGAGAGTGATGGGATCTTGGAGCTTAACGAAATCTATATGCCAAACGATCTTTGACATGCTCTATACCGATCCCATTGTCTGATACAATGTGGGCATATGCCTCCAACAGGTCCTCATCCAAACAATGTAGAGTCCTGTGTGCCATACCTCTTGTAAGTGCATCAAGCTATGTAGGAGTTGGGATGCCGACCACTGTAAATGGATCCATGGTGGTCCACTGTGCTAAAAATGGCATGGATCGAGAACGTTTGGACATCAAATATTGACCTACACAATCCATCAGATATCCTAGTGGTGGCAACCACAATGTCACCTACAGTGCCAATTGCTTCCTTTTGGGAAGCAACGACAACCTCATCTACTATGGGGGCTAGAGCTGGGGTGAGAGCAGAAGACCTCTCGCCAACCAATACCCTAAACACTAGGGCTAGTCTATTTGCTCGATGATAGGTGGGCCTATCGACAATCCTGCCATGCCCCTGGCCAACATATAGTGGAATGTCTAGGTAGTTAACTTTGAGGCCCAAATGGACCTCAACATACAACTGCTGAACAAAATATAATGGAATCTGGTCATTATTTGGGTATTGACCATGTGATGTGAGAAATCATGGGTAGATCAATTCAACCATAGCACGATCGACACATCTAGTGACCTGGTATCCCCTAACCTTATGCACATTTTGATAAAAAGGAAAACAAGTGATTTTTATCATTTCTTTGGTCACACTATCTTGTATTTGTTTAAGGGGAACATCACCATGTACTTCTTCCCGCATGCGGGAAAGAATAGCAACTACTTTAACTGGGGAATATGCACTAGTCCTCTCAAGTTCATCTCTTAGCTTTTCTAAACTATGTAATATTGACATACATGGTTCAAAATATATCCCTAGGTTTGCACCCTGTGCTAATGAGTTTCTCAAATTTTTAATCTCATTAGTGGTATTAGCAAACAAAGAATCTGGCTTAGGTGGAACATGATCTACATTTTCCATGTTATATATATATATACAATACACCTAAAAGAGCAATGAGACCTTGGTAAATAATATATCTAGATAAAAGGAATACAAATCTAAAACAGTTGTAATAATTCATCTACTCAGATCAATAATATTTTCATACCATTAACAAAAGAACATTCAACATCTATCATAGTTTTTAATAATTTCAAAACATTCAAATTACTAGATTGCACACACAACATAATCTAAAACAATTCTAAAATTTAAATTTAAAATATAATCTAAAATAGTTCTAAAATTTAATGGAAGATGTGTCTAAAATTAAGAATTCACACTAGAATATCAATATTCCATAAGAATCTTATAAAGAGGATGAATTTAATGGAAGATAATATAAAATCCTCCATATGAGGTTGAATTTTATCATTACATTATGAGTGAATCATCTCAATTATATAGCCAACAACATAAAAAAAAGAAAGATTGGAAAGCAAAATAGTCACACATTTATCATATTTTTATATGTATAAAGTTTAGATACCATCAAACTATTTAAACTTATAGATTGCATAAAGCTACAAATTGAATCGTTAAAACTAATTTATTAAGAATCAAATCTAATAAAGTTTGACTTCATATTGCATGTACTTGTTATAAATATCTCACTAATCCAACCATACATTTTATATATGTTCAAAAATATATAATTTAACAATTTATACAACTTCTAGTTGTGATAATAAATCTAGAATCAAACACGACCCAAATGTAGGATAAAGACAAGAATCTTAATCTATACCATTATTTTGAGTTTGGTTTAATTTAGAAATTGAAAAAAATTATAATCATGAAAAAAGCAATGAATAAACTAAGGATCATTTTAACAATGGTGAATTAGTGCCTAAAGATTGGCCTAAAAAATTATAATATTCAACATTCTCATCACAAATGATATATGAAAACTAAGGATCATTTGGTTATATATTTTCATAAATTTAAAATTTGAATATTTATTACTATAACATGTTCATTACAATTAGATTTTTAAATAATATTGTAATAATTTATTATGTCTTTGAAGTTTGTTTTGTGGATTTTAATGTTGTTTTTTAAATTTAAGTGAGAGTAAGTAGAATCTAATGATCTAGACCTTAAAAAGATTCAAGTAATTTATGTTTTCCTTAAAATTACAATTTTTGCTTGATTAAATAGATTATTGATTGTATTTAGATTTCAAAATTGGAAATACTTTAAAATTATAGAACCATATTATTCTTTGATACAAAAAGCTATGTCAAGGATTATTTGTATCTTCCTCATAATTATGTTTCACATATTGAATATTTCAGGGAGGATTGCGTGGATGATTTGAAAGTTGAAGCAAAGATTGGTTGAGATCAACAAAGTATATTTTGATAAACTCCAAAATCCAAAGAATAGAGAAGATGGTGAGTCATATTTTAATAGACCTTATCTTCACTCCTATTCAAATGCAACCTCTCCAACCAATATATTGGATTGAAAAATAAGTAATAGATATATATGAACTTACTCCTAATACCCCTCCATTTACCCCACCATTAGATATGCATATTGGTATTCACCTACTCAAGTTTTATGAGACCCTAGGTGGCTTTGTGAATACATCAAAAATATTATGCATGATGTCTAAGAATTTAATTGTGATGGATCAAGATATATTCCAAGAATTTATAAATGAAGTATATATTCATATATATATATATGTATTTGTTTGAGTGTTTAAAATTAGTTAAAAATTTCTTTGAGGGATTTATGCAAATATGACATAGATTAGAAAGATAATTTCATGTCATTTTGGTGAAGTCATAACTTAACTTTTAATTTATCATTTATGGGAATGACATCTTCAAGAAGTTTATAGAAGGCCATAGATGGTGGGCCACTTTTTGAATTAAATTTAGTTATTGAATTTGTATTTTTTGGATGCACATTTAGATTTAAATTTACATGCCAAAGTCACAATGTCCTACTCTTGATTAAATTCCTACAAGAAATTAAGGAACTTGGGATACCCACCTCCCAATGGTCTTGGAATGGGTGCATTTAGATGGAGAAGGATTTCAAAAGGCTCATGGTACTTGTGGACTCCTCAAAGGAATGATATATAACACATGAACTTTATTTATGAAATTTGGTCTTTAGTTGTTGGCTTCTAGTATAAATGTTATCTATAAGGTGGAATTCTTAGTTGAGACTCTCAATCTTCCATTGTTGGTTTCTAGTGTGATTATACAATATGAGCCAAGTATTGATTTCTAATGTTAATTATTGAAAGAAGCTATATAAATTATTATTCGAGCATGTCTTAATTCTTATACAGAGTTGTCTTAGTCAATTTCTCAATGTATGATTTCCATATATTTGTAAAATTTTCTTAATAGAAAAACATATTTTATTTCATTAATTAACCTATCTATTCCATGTTACAAAGGATGCTCTTATTTTAAATTATAAGTATATAATTCAAAAATAATTAGTAATTTTCAAGATAGAGTACACACAATTTCTTTAGTTAAAATAATTTAATAATACTCTTATTTCCATGAGAGTTATGTAGAATGGTAGCTTGATGTATTGAAAATATTTCTTTCATACATACTAAATTTTTATCCTGTTACATTTTGAGTGAACCATCTCAATTATATAGCCAAGCACATCAAAGATTTATAGATTGGAAAGAAAAATAATCACACATTTATCATATTTTTATATGTATAAAGTTTCTACCATCAAACTATTTATACTTATAGATTAAATTATTTTTGAATTTGGTTATTTGGGTTTAACATGTCATGCTATAGGATTTTCTTGTGTTTTCACCATGTTGTCATGTGTAGATCATAGCTATGTATTTTATAGGTGTAGGAATTTTATAGGAAGGCAAGGTTGAACAAAATGCATAAGGATGAGATGGAGCCTTGTTTACCTTAGGATTTGGTTGAGGCTCCCTTTGAGCATAATCGAGGGGTGGTTGGCCATATTGTAGACATGACTAATTTAGAAGGTCTTGTCAAGAGAAATTTAGAGGAGATTGGTAGAGACAAGAATCATGTTACAGATGGATTAGTTGGAGTTCATTGCCTCTAATAATTTCAAAATATGAAGAAGGTTCAAGTTTATAAGATTATAGGAACCCTTTGGTCTCAAGTTTGGAAACTAAAGATGGAAACTCCATTACAAAGTAACTAGGTTCATTCATGGAAAAGGATAAGGTTGACAATAAGATATAGTTCCTTGAAGAATTTTGGATTCAAGTTGTGTTCAATGATAGATCTACTAATTTTTTTGGGAAAACGACCCTCTTTATTAGTTACATTGCCACTATTGGTGGAGTATTTCTAATTGAATGTTATTTTTCTAAATTACAACTATATTTTTCTTGTTGTTATTCCATGCCAATATTATTGATCATTTTTTGTCTCTTTATTGGTCTTTGTAAAAGGGTGGGGCCCTTTCAAAATTTCTATTTCTAATTCATAAATTCAACCAAAAGTATTTACCCTAAAATTAAAATATAAATTTAAACTTTAAAATAGTCTTTTTTGATATTATATAATAGCCTCACATGTATTTAATTTATAAATCCTAGTATTCTTTATGTTTAATTTCAAAATTTTAATGCTCGAGCAAGTATAGGTTACAAGTGCATTCTTTACATTTTTTCTATTTCTTTTGTACTATTTTGTATATGGGTGTCTTATATGCATTTACTCAAACATATAATTTTGATGTCCTATACCTAATTCTAAATGTATTTTTATGAATGTATTCCTCCTTTATTCTTTGCTAATTGTAATTGAATATTAAACCTATTTTTTAAAATATGGCCACCCCTCTCAATCAGTAAAATAAGTCATCTATTTTAGGTGGTGGATATTAGTGTTAATTGTTTATTTATTGAACATGTACATAATCAAGACAACTTGGAAAAGTGTCTTAAATATTCCTTTTTCATAAAAATAGTTGGAGCATCCCATGACAAGACACTAGAACATATAAATCCTTTCTTTAAAATGTCATTTAGGAAATCCTTTAATTCATGCAAATATGAAGTGTTTGTTTGATAGGGATCTCTAGATATAAGGGCTAATTCATGCATGAACTCTATTAAAAAATAAAACACCCATTTGGGAGGAAACATGAGGAGTTCATTCTAGGAAATATATCCTAATAATTTTGTAATGGAGGTTTATTTTCATTTGAATGGTTCTCATTCACTTTTACTAAATAATTTAAATTAACAACAAACAAGGCACACCCTTTTTTTTATTCTCTTTTGAGTTGTAAAATAGAAAATTTAATAATACCTTCATTCCTTCTAATTTATTCTTCAATTCATACATTTAGAACCAACCATTTTTGGAGTAATGTCATAAGACTCAAAGGAAAAATATGAAGAATTTTATCCAAGTTTCCATTGTGTGCACCCTAAGTTATAATTTTAGAATGGTATCATTTATAAAATATCTAAGTTGGGACATGTACACAACTCAACATTGCCTCTTTTAACAAGGATTTAGATTTTAAGTTGAATTTCTAAACTATATAAGGTGATACAAAATAGTAAGAAGCATCTAATTATATTAAGATTTTAAGATATAAAATATATTAATTCTACTTCATAGCTCTAGGTATGACATTTTTACATCATTATCGCCATGCTCCCTAGCTTTCTTTGTTGGTGTCATATCCACCATGAATGATGCCCATTTTTCTAAAGGTCCTATATATAAAAGATAATTAGATAAACCTTCACCAATGTTTTCATTTTAATTCTAATTGATTACCACTTTATACCTTTTACCAATTTATAATTTCATAGTTTACCAATATAAAAACTTGTAGGGGAATAACAATAATTCCCCATTTTTATAAATAGTCTAGATTACCTAAGTTCCAATTGAAGTTTTGTTAGAGTGTAATATAATATGTTTAGTTATAATCAATGGTTCTAGATTAATTGTTTCAAATCCCTCAAAAAATTATACTCATTAGAGAGGTTGTGCATTAATAAATCTTACCAATTAGGGATCATATTCTTATTTATACTTTCATACCACAATCATTAGCATAACTTATCAACCTCAATGAGGGAAATAGTCACTATTATGGTTCACATTTTTGTTTACCAATAATTCATTATTATGGTTTGAACCAAATAATCCATCTGATACAAAATTATAAAGATATATGGTTATCAACAATAATTTTAATAACAAATATAACCAAAAAAAATTAACATGAAATTTTTGATATAATGCCTCAAATAAATCTGTTTTATGTTTAGGTAACGATTTAGAAACATTAAATCAAATGAAATTGGAGGTGCCATGGTAGAAATGTATGCAAAATGTGGAAGCATAGACAAGGCATGTTAATTTTTTGAGAGAGTTTTGAAATGAGTTTCTAAAATCTTTCAAGCAATGCAACGTCATTTTTTCAACTCTCTGCCCATGCCAAAATTGGAGCTTTGGAATAGGGTATGAACATTCATCAAAGCATGATAGAAATAGTGTTTGTTGAAAAGGATTTAGAAACTTTCAAGCAAAGAAATACAGTTTGAAATCTACAAGTTTGAAACATTTCGCATTTAGGGTTTCAAAATTTCTTAAACAAATGCGTTTTGAAATCTAGGAGATTCGAATTTAACACACCTGTGAGTGAGCTATGGAGGTCGGCTTGATGAACTGTGGCTATAGAGGTCAGGTTGATACATGTTTTTTCCACGTCCATTTGCTACGTTCACCTTCGGGTTCACTTTTGCCGCATACAGAGCTCCAACAGAGAATACATAGAATGCGCGATAGTGATAGTTTGTATTTATTTTTTATGCCCTATTTCAACAAGTTTGCTCAAAAATCCATTCAAGCGAACCCTATTAAATATTATTTTTTTATTCATATGTTTATGGGTTCGGTTGAACACTTAAACTGGTTTGGCCAAACCATAGAGTTCGACCGAACCCCTTGTCATTGTGAAAACAAAAAAAATTCAAATTTCCTTCCTCAAAAAATTTGTAAACCACTATTGTGGCTTAACCTTTAATTGCAATTGGTGTATTAATTAATGTAACCTTTCATGTTTCAACTTTAGAGCATGTAGAATGTGATCAACATGTTGAGCATGATCAGGCTAGACAAGATCAGGAACATGATGTGGCCCCATCAGGTAAAGAGGATCACTCTAATGTTCTTTTAAACATATTTAATTGCAATTGGTGTATTAATTAATGTAACCTTTTGTGTTTCAACTCCAAAGGGTTTAGAGGGTGTTCAACATGTTGAGCATGAGCCTATAAGACAAGATCAGGAACATGATGTGGCCCCATCAGGTAAAGAGCACCATTCTAATGTTCTTTTAATTAATGAAATACTTGTAACAATAATAATAAAATATATCAATTTAACATTTTTTTGTTATTGTAGCAGACCCCCCTTGTAGTGGCCTCCACGTCGTGAGTACACAACTAGGCATACATTAAGATCATGAGTAGTGTAGTGCCCCATCCGTTGTGGCCCTCCTGGATATTTGCGTAAGTGTGTTTTGTGGTCTTGTTGGTTATTTGGTCGGTTCATGTGATTAAAGTGAGATTTTAATGGCTCTGTTAAGCAAGTTAATTGAATTAATTAATGGAAATGTTGTCATTTAGGGATGAATTAAATAAATTATTATATTAAACATATTGATGAAGTAATTTAAATAAAATTAGAAGTGAAATTATAAATAACAAGTCCATATTGTGAAACAATATCTACATGTTTAATTTTAAATAATTAAATTAATTTTTACCTTATAAAAGATTATCTTGTGGGGTATAAATATTATATATAGGAAAATAATGTGATTTATAATTTAATAATGATGAAAAGATAATTATTTTAATAAGAAATTTAAATGGATAAGGGGATAGGAAGCTAAAGTGTTTTAAAGCAAGAAAAGCTGGAAAGAAAATAATAAAAGGAAAGAAAAGATTTAAAAAGAAAAAAAAAGCATAAAACGTGCTCTTGCATAGTTGGAAAGGGGTCTTGAACGGGAGAGGAGAGGGGACGGTTCTGCATACAAGCGAGACTACATGTATTTCCTCTGGGGGGAAAAATGCTGGGGTTCAATGGGGGAGGGGATGATAAGTCTTGGTATGGAAACCAAAAGGGTTTCCGGTTCTGATCACTCGGTTCATACTTTGGTTAGATGAGAAGGAAAGTTACAACAAAAGGGAGGATAGCGCCTGCCACAGGTAGGCTTGTGTACCATACCTCATCTTTTTCGTTATGAATAGCTTTTATAAGAATACTTGTCTGTGTATCTTTTAACTTCATAGACGTATTATCTTGGAGAAAATTACTAATTGATTTACATAATTCTCTCTCTCCATGCCGTCGTTGTTTTGCAGCTAATATGCAAGTTTCTAACCTTATTAGATAATTTTGTATAGAGGAATATCAACCATCCCTAAAATTTGACCTTGTAGAATAGGCTACGATTGAATGTGAAAGTCCCAAATATTGGGGTCCTTGTTGAGTCCAATTAAGCAATGAATAAGCGTTCTAATGATCCTCTTAAATAATCGCTATGCAAACAACTTATTAATATCAACTCGACTTTAAACGAAGTTTCATTTTGGTGGCACCAATATTTAATCTGCAAATTGATTCTTCTCTATTTTCTTCCATTGTGTTGAGTATTATAGATTCAGAATGGAGCTATTTCCTTGTGAGTGCTCTATTCTGGTTAGATTCATCTAGCCTGATAGCATATTCCCCTTATTTCATATCGACCACAAAGCTTGGTTGCTAGTATTCTTTCACCGATTGGAATCTTCTATCTTTGTAATTTGGTTTATCACCTATAGTCGGCTTTCACCCTGTATCAAGGATTTTATTTTAAGGTTCATACCTGATATTTCTTTAGGGTAATAATCTACTTGTTACCAAATCTCTATCATAGTTGGCCTCTAAATGTTTATATTCCCTTTGATGATAGTCCATCCCTAAGATCTGTAAATAGAAAATATGTCCTTGTTAGATCAGTCTAAAATCCGTCTCTTTGGAAGTAATCAATGTGACTTTCGATGGAGTCTTCTTTCAATAAACTTTCCTTGCTTAATTTATTGTTATTGCTTAATTTATTAGTAAGTAGCTACTAAGACAGCACGATAGAAGAGCTAGGTGTACATCTGCAAGTTCTTCGTGTTGCAAGCATGTTTTGTTTAACCGAGTCAAAGTATAGCATGAGTATATCCACTTGGTGCTTGTTTTGGTTAGTAGAATTATTTTGTCATCTCTTTCTGTTGCGTTAACATAATTACTACTAGAGAGTTTCAATGTCGGCATGTAGTTGGCCATAAATCTAGCGGCTGGAGCATTTAGAACTATCCTTATAAAAATAAAATAAAACACCCTCCATCTTGTTGGCCATAACACCCTTGATGGTGGCCATATGAAATGGAACCAAGATGCCATAAATGGGTACCAGTACAACATCATTTTCGTACCAACCTAAACCATGAGCTTTCTAGAATAAAGGGTTAAATAATCTCTCTGATTTCATTATCTTCATGTCTCAACTGCGGTGCTTGAACTTAATAGAAATTTTTTAAAGATTTAAGCAACCTGCTTGATTCTTTTGACAATCTATCGCAGTTGCAACACTTGAAAATAAATACTATCAATGTACTAACACAATAGTGAGCTCACCTTTGATCGTGGTGAAGTTTAACTTCCAACTTCAAATTTAAATGCATCTCTGGAAACTCGCCACCAAACAGAAAAGCGTCCAGTTCAGAAAAGAAAAAAAAGTAGTACATTATTTCCTCTACTCTTAAGTCACGTATTTGCACCTCACCTGTCTCCTTCCCTTAAGTCTTGTGGATAAAATTTGGGATTTGATAATAATGCGAGTAGATGGTGATATTTCCAAATTCCAAAATTCACTTTCTAATTTACTTAGCAACCTGTCACTGTTACAGCATTTAGAGTTGAGGCATTGTTCAAAATTTAATAAGTCTGTGAAACCATTGGCAACCCATCACAGCTACAACTTTTAGACTTGCAAGGTGTAGTAAATTAAATAATCTCTCTGGTTTCATTGTCAACTTTTGTACTTCTCCAAAAGATTGGGATGTTTTCCCTTCTTGTATATTTATTGCCATATCATAATCTGTCAATTCTATAATATATTTTTAGGTTGTTTTATCAATATTTTGTAAAAGTTTACAACTCCTTTATCAATAGGTTGACTTTCTTTTGTGTAACTCTTTTTGAGGTGACACCATTGTTAATATGTGGATTGTATTTGTGTTTTTGGGTTGAATGATTTGTGGATGGAGTTTGATGAAACTTTCTTTGAGTGGCTTTTTGGAGTTAATCTCATATTTGATAGAAATTTTATCCTTGTGTTGGAATTATTTGGAAAAAACTTGTGTTGCTTCATTTTACCCTTGTTTGTGGGTTTTCATTCTTTTTGGCTTCCAGAGGCTTAAGGTGATTGTCAGTTAATGTTCTCTCTTTATGTGCCCTTGATGTGGCAAGTGTTTTGGTATCATGATTTTGAAAGAGTTGTACGAGAATTGTTGAAACTTTTATTATGTGTTTATAGCGAGATGGGTAATGCCTCGCATGTTTCTCTGTTGCGATCTAATGTTCTTGTTATGTTGTACAACCCTTGGTTTTTGGTTTGATGTATGTTTGGTCTCTAGGGAGAGTGGCTCTTCGTGGGGGCCGGCACCTCGAGTAAGAGGAAGTGCATAGGAGAACCCACGTAAGATTAGTTAAACAAGTGATAACCTAAAAATAGAATTTAGGGGGATGGGTAGTAAAACACACAAGATAATAAATATGGGATGCCTCGTCTATGCATTAGGGCTATCATAGACTAATGATAGGCTGAGAAGGCCGTGGTCGGCAAAGTCATAACCTTGTCCCCATGAGAGGTTATTGGCTCCGCATGAGCTACCCTATGGTGTTGGCGCCTCAAGTAAGAGGAAGAGCCAGGAGATCCATAGATGGGTGTCGACGCCTTAGTTGGAGGAAGGGTCAGGAGATCCCATGAGAGCTATGCGATGAAACTCTCCACTAGACACCCTTGTGCCTTATTTCTTTTTGCCTCTAGAATTGTATTCTATTTATTATTTTAGTTTGATATGGAAATGTTTCATGATCATTATTTGGTTACTTGTTTACTGGTTATTGCTTTGATTTATGTGATGAGATTTATGACTTTAAGTTAGTATGTTGACTCATGAATGTTTATTATGTCTTTGTAATCCTTGAGTTTTATGATACTTTTGTATGATGTTGAGTCTTGTGGTTCCGTGTTTGGATGTTCTTGGTTGAGGACTCTTTTTGTCAGCTCCTTAGCACGGGGGGTGGGTCTTCAGACCCACGTGGTCGGGTGGAATGTGCTAAGCACCCTATTGGGTCCCTAGTCAAGGATCGAGAGGTGCGGATTTGTGCTGTTGCGGCGACCCCAGAGTTGTATTTGTCTTGGAGCCAGTTATGATACTTTGTATTCATCTGTTTATTTGTATCATGTTATCTTGTTGTATGGTTTCCGTTCACGATTGGAAACACTTTTGTATCATTGTACCTCTAGAACATTGTATTGTAATGTAACGTTAAACCTTGTGTGGAAATTGGCCATGGAAATTATTCAATGTGTTGAGTTAATCATGTATATGTTGTATTTATGTACACAGATGGTTTCTTAACAATGATTTATCATGTATGTGTTACATTTGTTAATGTTTACTTTGTTATGGATTATATCTTTGGCTTTTATTCTTTATTGACGTTGTGTGGATCTAAGTCACGTAATGACTCATTGTGTACCCCAAGGGATGTATGTGTTAGTGAATCTACTTAAATGAAATTCATGTCATGACTTAATGTGTATTATATGTATGTTATGTTAACTTTAAAAAACAAATTGTGCAGTAACTAAATTGTTTAATTGTCCTTTGGGGTTCGCACGACGGGGCGTTACAAGTAGAGGGAAGAATAACTCAAGGGGGGAAAAATGATTTAGAAAATGATACTCCACTTCTTCTTTATTTAGCTGCAAAAAAGAAACAAAAAAAAGTGATTGTAATCATATTATGACAACCATATTTTTGATAATATGTAAAAACTAAAAGAATGAATGTTATATTTTAATGAATGAATGTGAATATGCTAATGAATGAATTTTATATGTTAATGAATGAATGTTATATGTTATTAATGGATGAATGAATGAATGTTATATGTTACTAATGGATGAATGAATGATTAATGTTATATGACCAGGTATGGGGAATTGAGAGTGATGTGAGGGGGGGAAGAGGCCAAATGAGCTTCCACCTTAACGTGGTTGGCCCTATTAAGTAGAGAATATTAAACCATTCTTGAAACAAAGAGAGGCTCAATAAGGTAATGCACTTTTCAATATTCATTATGTTGCACTTTTAAGCTTATACAATTTTCATTAGTTCTCTTTGCTTCAATATGTTACCCTTTGTACTTATTTTACTTTTTCACACATCTCATATGTTACCTGGATGACAAAATTTTTAGGGGAAGCTATCCACGGATGGATCCCGCGCCAGACATATTCCTTCAAGAAATTGTGTAAGGTCAGTACTTATCTTGGTTGCATATTGGTTGAATATTACTAATTCTTGTAAAGGTCTGATTTGGAAGGAAAAAAATCAATGAAAATGCTGATTGCAACTTGAAAAGGATTGGAAGGACAAGGCTCCAATCAAAAAACTAACCTAATTTCCCTTGTAGGCACAATGTCTCATTTGGAAATTCAAGGATTAACACACATCAAGGACCAATTTGTGTTACATCCATGGATACAAGGCTTGAGAAAAGGAACAACATATTCTCAAAGGAACAATACTCATGATCAGTAGGGAACTTACTATCAAAAATCATACTTACAACCTCTTGTATGCTCACTATCTTTGATCAGTCCCAACATGGATTACAATAGGACTCAAAACACATTCATGGATGCCACTATGTACTTACAAAAATACTTGCATGACCCTTTACAAGCAATGGAGAACTTTACAATTAAAAGAATCAAATTCTAAGGGATCACTGTAAAAGAAATCAATTTTACAAGATTGCAAGGTCACTATCCTTATGATCATTAAAATTTTTGAAGACTCCATGTTACTCACAAAATATTCACATAATATTTATTTTTTATGATTTCATCAGGGGGCCTTGATTATGTTGTGTTGTTGCTCTATTTAGAAACTCTCGATATATATACTTTTTTTTTGGTAACCATCACTGCAACAGTGTATTCCATCTAGTTACTAAACCATTTTCCATCAAACTAGATACAAGAATAATATGCATGCATGGATTGAACATTTGTTGTATTGATTGAATTTTCCTTCCAAAAGAGGGAATTTGGCTATTCCTTTTTGGTAGAAGCTTAATTATTGCACGACTTGCCAATGCTGATGCATTGACCTTTTTTGTAGTAGTGAATGCAGCCTTTTACAATCATACACCTCGAGAGTAGTTTCTTGTTCAATGAATCATCAAGGTAGAGATCATTGAGAGATTCTGGACAACAGATAAAAAATTCTATTAGCAAGGCTATGGAGTCATGGCTGCATTGGGATTTTGTTGATTCTTCTATTTCATCTTCTTGACTCTAATTGTCCCTTTCTAGATTTCCATCTTAGGCCTTTTCACACTCATGTAATTAAGCAAGTTAAATGAAATCCTGAAGACAACAAGACAATTATCACCTTTTTTCTACATCAGTTTCAAATAATTAATAGTAGCTGCATAGAGGAACATAAAGGGTGACCTTATTTTATACACAACCTATACACTTAATATGTAAGACTAGACACAACAATCTAGCTTTGCCAATAATTGAGTACATACACCCCTTAAGTAGAATACCCTATCTCCTATTTTCCATAGCAGTGTGCAATAGCTTAGTGAAGTGCTATATGAAGGAAACAAATTGGTACAAAATCAATTGTAAATATTTTAATTGCACACATGTTGTTTGCAAATTTGGTTTTATTAAACTCTGGAGTAACTTTTATTAAATTTTGGACGTGATTCTGATTTTGAATTGATTTTTTTGAGATTTGGAGATACTGATGCCTTATCAATTTGTATGCTCATTTCACAAGGAATAAGTTCCATCCTACCTACAACTATGATAACAATTGATTCTTTTGAATGTCAAATTTTTTGTATTGAACTTTTTTTCTTTAATGTAGTGTTAACAAATGAAAACGCATGTTAGCAGAGATTGTTGTCAAAGCAATTATTGCTGTTACAGATTTGGAAAGAAAGGATGTTAACATGGATTTGATTAAAGTTGAAGGAAAATTTGGTGGAAGGTTGGAAGATATAGAGCTGGTTGAAGGCATTGTTATTGACAAAGATATGAGTCATCCACAAATGCCTAAAAGAATTGAATACACAAAGATAGCTATCTTGACATATCCTTTTTAGCCACCAAAGCCAAAGAAAAAGTATAAGGTTGACATTGATACAGTTGAGAAGTTTGAAGCTTTATGAGGGCAGGGAAGATAATTCTTTGATGATATGGTTTAGAGGTGTAAGATAATCAAGATTTGTCTTCTTACTTCAGGATTGTATCTATTGGTTTTTTAGTGTTGATTTTTCTTTATAATTTACTGAATAGTTTATGAACCATGCTATTCCTATTTTAATAATATCATTTTCTATAGTTGAATAGTCTTTTGGAGTTCACTACTACCATATTTTTGTCACTTTGTGAGTTGGGATTGCTAGTTGATATCAATGAGATGTCACTTCTGACAATTATATAGAAAAAAACACACTTTAGAGAAAATAAAAATGAGAGTAGAGTTGAAATGTTTTAAACATGATTTAAAGGTGATTTGAATGCATGCAAATGAAAAAAATCAATCAATGAATGTTGACCACAATTCGTTCATTTTGTTTTAAAATGCAATTTTTGTAATTAATTGTGTGGTTTTTCCCATTAATCGTGTTTTTTTAGTGATTAATCTTTGCATTTTTTGTTATTAATTATGTGTTTTTGGCAATTAATTTGTAACGCCCCACCATGGTTTCCATTAAAAAAAAACATATAGAGAAAATTAACCAAATATTTTTTTAAAAAAAGATTCGATTACATAATTGTCTTAAGGATTCCAAGATGACGTACTTAAACATTAAAAATAAGATCACATCATAATATAAAACATAAGTACAAACAAAATTCATGAATGATCCAATTTTATAAACTTATACAATCAAGATGTTTATATATTCAGATTACAACAAGTGAGATTCTCATAAATCTCGTGACATCAAAATATTGATACAAAAGTACACTCATACACATGAGTTAAATATACAAAAGAGGATAATAATCACATCATATCCAACATTCATGTCCACAAACACGTTCTGCATCCACTGTCATGATCAATGAAGTAATAGGAACTGAATACAAGTATAATATTATTTGTAAAAAATATCCAATGAAGATAATAGCACAGTTTCCTCCCAACCATGTGAAACCTGAAGGTCCACTCCCTCTGTGCTTGGAGATAATGACAGGTCCACAAAAACAAGAAGACATAACAATACATTTATGTGGCTTACATTCACGTTATGACATAACAATATCAAAACATAACGAATAAACTCCCAAAAGCAAAATACAACTAGAGATAACTCACCACAAGAAAAAAATCATGTAATAGGATAAGAGTGTCATCACACTATCGAGATAGGTTACCCTGGTGAATCTTCCTAGACTACCGACCCTCTTCAAGAGTTACCCTGGCAGTCTCTATCGGTTCCCGACCCCTATGAAAACTAGTGTGGAGTCGTTCCATCTTTCACGAAGAAAAGATAGGTGACTAGCAATTCTAGGCCTTCTCAACCTTACCTTAACCTAAACGAGCGTTAGGATGAAAGGTGAGGCATACTTTTATCTGAGTTAATGTTTAATTCTACCCAACCCCTAGTACATTAGTTAGGTTTCCATTGGATTACAGAACCCACAATAGGTTACCCAGACAACCATTTAGGGTTTCAGACCCTACCACAAGCCTCTCTTCCTAAAACATGATACAACATCAATAACATGGGATAGTCCTCAAGCACAAGAACAAAAATCACATAGGTACATTTATCTCTATCATGACATAGACCAAGATTTTCATAAAGTCACCATAAGTATAACCAATTGTGCAAGACCTTAACCCAAATAAAATCATGGCAATAATACTCCAAAGTGCATACATTTATATCATAAACCACAAAATTAAATTTCCTAACCTCTGAAAGTTAAAATCTTAGTAACACTTAACAATTGACTTCCACTTTGACAATTTCAAACAAACAAACCCATAAAGGATTTCTTAACCATAATCTTTTAAGGTAAAACTCTCAAGACCATATACTCACTTTAAAAAATATCTTAATTATTAACCACTAATACTGTGATATAATAATATTCACTTTCTTCATTGCTTGTTTCTGTGTAATTTAAATCATAGTTTAATCTCACTTTTACATATATATGAATCTAAAATCACAATTATATAGTAAGCTATTTGTACCACTTATTTTGAAATAATAATTAACCAAATTATATTTCAATGAACAAAGCTCATTTATTTAAACTATAATAAATATAAAAGAAAAAGCCTGCTGTGCATATTATGGAGAAAGCAAGACAACACTTAACATAAGATAGAAAACTACAGTCTAACTTCAGTTAATGGTGCCACGCAAAAGTAAAACTGAAGTTTTATCAAACAAATTTGAATCATATTTCAACAAAATTTACAGTTTCCAATTAAAATTTACAGTGCATGTATATTTGAAATACACGTGCCTAAATTTTAGAAATAAAAAAAAAATGAAAGAAGCAAGAGATAAACTCCTATAACATACGCGCCATGCAATGATATTAAACATAAAATTATCAAAACATTTTTCTAAAGATAATCAAAAACTATAGATTGTTGTGCCTTTATTATGAAGATCACATGCCATGCAAACAAACTTATTCTATAATCATTATTTTTTTTCCAAACTAAAGTGAACTTGGGTGTCAATTAATGAAGAGACTCATTTTCTCAAAATAAGATAACGAGCAAAGACAGGAAGAGATTGTATAGTAGTTACAATAACTAATTAAGAATTTTTTTTAGATAGAATTGGTATACAAAGGGCGAGTATGGAGAAGAACACTGATCTTTCCATAATGTCTGTTATAAGGTTTTAATCTCCTTACTATGACGAGCTACAGGGGTTTGATGGATTAGAAAATAATGGTATATATTAATATACGAAACTCCTGGAACAAGAAGGTCACACCCATGGTTTGGAAGAACAAGAAATTCTAACATTATAGGCCGAATGGTTTAGGAGATAGAGATGGCTCTACCGAGTTATCCTCAATAGATTTATATTTTATATTCTTGGTACAACTATAGAGTAGAAAAGAAAGAAAAAACAAGACCAAAATAAATTGAAATTAAGGAATGACCAAACAAATTTCTTAAAGAAACATCAGATGAAGCATAAATTTCTCATAAAGAAAATTGAAGTATTCTAAAGATCCACTGACTGGTGAATTAAATAGGGTTTCAATCTCCCTACACTCATAGTTATATTCACAAAATTTATCCCAAACCGAGGAATAACATACATTAGGAGTCGGTCTAACAGAAAGAAACAATAAATATCTTCCAACCCATGGAAACTATTAAGCTTTAGACTACTATATGGTAGAGGGTGATGCCATTGACAAGAGGAAATACATTTTTTATAAAATAACAAACTAGAAATGTATTTTCAAATAAATATTTGAAAATTCTCTACAACCATTCTTAAAAGTTCAGATTTGAAATTATGTATTTATAGAATACATTTTATTTCTTTCTACTTTAAAATTCAAATACTCTTCTAATTTGTTTCTTCATTGTTTGTGCAAGTTCTACAAGATAATTCTTTTAGAACAACAAAATTCCACATCATGTTCTCACAATTTAGCACAAGAATTTAAAACAAAAGAAGAAAACCTGTTTTAAAGCTTGATGGGTGACTGGAATCAAATTCTGAAGCTTCCACCAAAACTGCTTAAATTCTCCAGATCTTGACGAAGTAATCCAAAACAATCCAACTCCAAATTATGCTTGCAAACAAAACCTAAAATAAAAGTTTTTCTAGAACAAATACCGTGCAAAAATATTCTTAGAACTGCTGCCGTGAAAATTCTTCTAGAATATTGTCGTGAATGAAAAAAATTGCAACCCCTAAAGTTTTTAATGCATTTTAATTAAATCTCAATCATAAAACTTAACTGATAGTCAATTATGCATTCATAATTGATCAATCATTTCTAACTTACCCTTTTAATCATCAAATCATATTTCCAACTCCAAATCAAAAATTCATAACATATTGAAAACAACATCTTTTAAAATATCTACCTTCCATGTAAATCCCATTTGCACAACTAAGTCAACAATTATATTTAATTAAATTCTTTACAAAATTAACTTTCACTTTAAAAGTAAATAACTTATTTAATTTAAATTAAAAAATTAAACCACAAACATATCCACAAGAATTTAATCAGTTATATATATTAAAAAATGATCATTGAACTTAAATACTGAATTCCCAACCAAATAATACAGACAAGAATGACACAATAGAAATGAACTAGACAACAAGGAAGGGTAACAAATAGGTACTCGTTCAATAAAGAACAATGGTTCAATAAAGACTTGTCATTACCTCCGGATCAACATAATTTCATTAAATTAGGGTACGCTCAGACCTGAAAAGGAGGTGGAGTCGATACCTGGTACTTGTATTTGCATGAAACATGATTGTTAAACATATAAACTTTTATTAGAAAACAAACTGTGAAGAAGAATCGCAACGTAGCAGGGTACTCACGAATGAGTAGTGCTACACTGTCTTCTTCACCAATACTGACGAACATCATATATCATAGACAATCATTTCAACATGGTAACCACATAAAAACTCATAAGCAAATAAACCATATCGCATATGTATCTATCTCAATAACATCACACAAACACAACCAAATGATTAGGATGTCAAAAGTATCATCCACGAAGTATAAAACCAACATAATATCAGAGTCATGTATGAAAATGAACAACATAGTATCATAATCAACTAAAGCATCTATCTATAAAGTAGAATCAAACTAAAACAGAGTACCACAACTGGAGGGACACTACATCCTCCCCCCTAGGATAAGGCTTACTCCTGGAAGCATACAAATAGATAAGGATAGAGCTCACGCATACGTATCACATCCTCCCAAGTAGCTGATGCCTCATCGCTAGGATCCCATTGGATCCTCACCTGATCAACATCTCAAGCCCTAAGGGTGAGCCTCCGACATTGAAGAATCACCACGGGCTCCAAAGCTAGCTTCCCATCCCCTACCTGTAACACATTCCAATCGAGCACATGTGAAATGTCAGGATGATAAGTTTTAAGAATTGATACATGAAAAACATCATGAATTCATGATAAACTGGGTGGTAAAGCAAGTCGATACGCCACAGGACCAATCCTCTCAAGAATCTCAAATGGTCCAACAAATTGAGGCACAAGCTTAGAGATTTTTCCATAATGGATTGGACTCTTACGCGGTCACACTCGAAGAAAAACCCTGTCGCCAACTGAAAACTGTCGATCCACTTTATGTGCATCAACATACTTCTTCTGCCTATCCTGTGCCCCTACCAAATTCTCTATGATGCGATCAACCTGTTGCTCCATATGTTGAAGCATCTCAGGTCCAAGTAGAACTTTATCCTCAAGTCGATCCCAACTCAATGGGGTATGACAAGGACATCCATACAGTGCTTGAAAAGGGGGCATACCTATGGAACTTTGATACCCATTATTATAGGCGAATTCCACTAAGTATAAATAATCTTTCCAATGAGATTTCTGATCCACCACATACATTCTAAGCATATCTTCTATAATATGATTAAATCTCTCTGTCTGACCATCAGTCTCAGGATGATTATCTGAACTGAAGTTCAACTATGTACCTAAAGCATGTTGTAATGATGTCCATAAGGCTGATTTAAATACAAGATCCCTATCCGAAATGATTCTACGAGGAATCCCATGCAACCGAACAATATCCTCCATGAATATTCTGGCCACAGAGGAAGCATTGTAGGATGATTGAACTTGAGAAAAATGTGCTACCTTAATCAATCTGTCAACAATAACCATGATAACATCATGTCGAAGCGATGACATAGGTAATCCAACAATAAAATCAACCAATATAATATCCCATTTCTATTTAGGAATGAGATGTGGCTGTAATAAACTGGTGGGATGTTGATCCTCGACCTTAACTCTTTGGCACTCAAGACATATCGAAACAAAATCAGCAATGTCATGCTTCATACTAGGCCAAAAGTACAACTATCGAGATTTGCATGCATCTTCTTAACACCAGGATGAGCTGAGTATGGTGCTCGATGTGCCTCTGTCAAAATCATAGTGCAAAGACCTTCTGAAGGTGGTACATAGATATGACCTAGATGTCGTAACAAACCATATAACTCAAGAGTATATCCTAAAAATCTTCCCTCCAAAGGTCTACCTGATTCAATCGCCATCTTCCCTCCCAGATATAATCTATCAGTAGGAAGTGCTGCTAATATCTGGCTCCTCAACTCAACACCAAGTGTCACAGCAAAAATCTCATGTCTTCGCTGACTAAGAGCATCAACCACAACATTATCCTTTCCTTGAACATATGTCACCTCAAAATAATATTCACATAAGAACTCCATCCACTGTCTCTACCTAGCATTCAAATTAGGCTATGAGAATATATATTGTAGACTATGGTGATCACAATGAAGTTCAAAACGGTGCCCCCACAAGAAATGTCTCCACTGAACCAAGGCATGAACTACTGCAGCAAGCTCTAAATCATGAGTGGGATAATTTTGTTCGTGATCTTTGAGTTTGTGAGACTCATAAGCAATCACACGTCCATCTTGCATCAATACAACTCCCAAACCCTCCAAAGATGCATTAGTACAAACAACAAAATCATTTGCAAGATCAAGAATGACTAAGATAGGTGCACTAGTGAGCTTATCCTTAAGAATCTGAAAAGCCAACTGACATTGATCTATCCAGATAAATTTCTTCCCTTTCCTCTAAAGGGAAGTAATGGGGTGTCCAATCCTAGAAAACCCCTAAAAAAATCTTCTGTAGTATCTCGCAAGACCCATAAAACTACGAACCTCAATAACATTAGTAGGCACAGACCAATCAATGATAGCTTGGATGTTTGCAGGATCCACAGCTATACCCTTTCCAGAAATCACATGACCAAGGTATTTCACCTTAGTTTGGAAGAATTCCCATTTCTTCAATTTTGCACACAATTGATTCTCCTTCAAGCATTGCAGTACCTGTCTCAAATGCTCTTCGTGCTCCTTCATATTTCTCAAATAGATCAAAATATCATCAAGAAACATGAGAATGAAACGATCAAGATAGGTGCAAAAAACACCATTCATCAAACTCATGAAAACTGAGGGTGCATTCGTTAACCCAAACGGTACTACTGTGAACTCGTAGTGCCTGTATCAAGTTCAGAATATCATTTTATGAATGTCTGCTTCTGCAATGTGCAACTAGTGGTAACCTGATTTTAGATCAATCTTAGAGAACACATTTGTTCCCTTGATTTGATAAAAAAGATCATCGATTATGGGTAAAGGATATCGATTCTTAATCATCACTTTGTTCAATTGATGATAATCAATGCACAATCTAAGAGATCCATCCTTCTTCTTCATGAAGATGATAGGTGCTCCCCAAGGGGAAACACTTAGATGAATAAAACCATTTTCCAAGAGTTCCTCCAACTGAATATGTAATTATTCTAGTTCCTACGTGGTCATTCTATATGGGGCTCGAGATATGGGCTCTGCTCTAGGAACTAGGTCAACTATGAAATCTATGTCACGTTTCGGTGGCATACCAGGAATATCACTAGGAAAAACATCAGCAAACTCCCTAAGAATAGGGTGATCATCGAGTGATATCTCTTGACTCTCCCCTAAATCCAAGTCATTAACTATTATCGCAAATAACTGACAACCCTAACAAAGAAATCTCTTCAACTGCATAGTAGAAATTATTCACAAAGAGATAGGTCTCTAAACACCAAATATTTCAACCTTTGTACCAAAATCATCAATACAATGTACTGTCTTTTGTCGATAGTCAATCACTACATGATGAGATTCTAACTAGTCCATCCCCAAAACAATGTCATACGAACCTAGAGGTGTGACTCGAAGATCTATTGAGGTAGATAACAGTCTAATCCTTAGTCCGCAATTGTGAACAAGGGATTCCACTACTACCTTCACCCTAGAAGCAAATTCTACCTGCCACCTATTGGCTTGCTTTACTGCCACAAGTCCACATCACTCAACAATAGTAGGTGAAATAAATGAATTAGTAGCTCTTGAATCAAAGAGAATAGTAACATCGGTACCCTGTAACTGACCTGAAGACTTAACCATAGTGTTTTGATGATCTGCCTGGCGGTTATTTACTGTAGCAAAAACTGTATGTGAACGACCCACATCACCAATTGTTGGTTCTGAAGCTATTGGTCGCTGACCAAATCCTGAAGTACCATGCATAGGGCATTGCCTAGCAATGTGACCTTACTGAGAACATGAGAAACAACCAGTACCTTTTCCAAATCCTCTATCGCCCAAAGGTGCATGGGATTGCTGAAAGTTGCCTCTGCTCACTGTAGACTATGCACTTTGAGCTGGCTAATCTTGTCGATTGCGCTTATTGCACCACTAGTTTGGTTCTTTCCAGATTGTGAACTATTACCTTGCTGAAATTGTGAATTCTTATTCTTTGGTGGATTACGATGCTGCTGTTGTGCACTCTTAGTGGGTGCCTACTGGTTCTGAGAGGAACCACCTATCTGTATCTGATCACCTCGCGGACCAAAACCTAAAATAGGAGCACTGCCTATCTGAACTCTTGTGTGTCCACCCAATGCCATAGTGAAATTCTCCTCCACAATACGTTCCTTCTCCATAGAAACCTCCATAGTCTTCGACTCAAAGACTCTGACTCCTTCGCTAATACGGGCATTTAATCACCTGATGAAGTATTGCACCAACATCATCTCATCATCCACAATCCTTGCATATTATTTGAGCTCATCAAACCTATGCTCAAACTGCTCCACAGACATAGCCATCTGACATAGATCATGAAACTCATCTGCACATCCCTGTCTCCAATGCTCAGACAGGAAATGTTCTCTAAATCTCTCCAGGAACATATCCCATGAGACTGCACCAATCTCCAGATGGAGCTTCTTCTCCTCCAAATGCCACCTTGTAGAGGCAAAGCCTCTAAGATGCATTATGGCACAACGAGCTCAAGTATTGCTACCATAGGGATGCATAGCAAAGCATCACCCTAAATCAATCAGCCAAGTTTTCTACTTCTAAACCACCACCAGTGCCATCAAAAGTAGGAGGGCGTTCCCTCAACAAATCTTGCGTATGTCCAGCAATAATGGAATCCTGTTGCACAATATCATCAACTCTCCTCGGAGATCTATCATGTTCCTTGAAAACCTCCTATTCCACTTCCTGTCTAGGTCCAAGTTGAGCAAGGACCTCTTCTAGTAGAGGGTGTAACTGTGCTCCTTCTACCTCTGACTATTCTGGGATTTGTTCCTCGTTTACTTGACCCAATTGAGGACCCAACTATTCTAAATGTTCACTCACATGAGAGCTCTGAGGGGGAGTAACCTGGTGGTTCAGCCCACAACCACCACCTCAGCCTCGACCACGACCTCTACCACAACCTCTAGGCATGATCCTACACAAAATCAAGGACAAGTCTAGTTATAAGACAAACAAGACAAACAAGAAAACACATCAACAAAATCTAATGTCAAAGTCAACCTAATGGGCTCACAAAACCAGAGTACCTAGTGTTAGAACTTGGCTTTGATACCAATTTGTAACACCCCACCATGGTTTCCATTAAGACAAAACATACAGAGCAAATTAACCGAATAATTTAAAAAAAAAAAGATTCGATTACATAATTGTCCTAAGGATTCCAAGATGACTTACGTAAACATTAAAAATAATAACATCACATCATAATATAAAACACAAGTACAAATAAAATTCATGAATGATCCAATTTTATAAACTTATACAATCAAGATGTTTATATATTCAGATTACAACAAGTGAGATTCTCATAAATCTCGCCACATCAAAATATTGCTACAAGAGTACACTCATACGTGCATGAGGTAAATATACAAAAGAGGATAATAATCACATCATATCCAACATTTATGTCCACGAACATGTTCTTCATCCACTATCATGATCAATGAAGTAATAGGAACCAACTACAAGTATAGTATTATCTGTAAAAAAATATCCAATGAAGATAATAGCACAGTTTCCTCCCAACCACGTGAAACCCAAAGGTCCTCTCCCTTCGTGCTCAGAGATAATGGTAGGTCCACAAAAACAAGAAGACAGAACAATACATTTATGTGGCTTACATTCACATTATGACATAACGATATCAAAACATAATGAATAAACTCCCAAAAGCAAAATACAACTAGAGATAACTAACCACAAGAAACAAAATCATGTAATAGGCAAATAGTGTCATCACACTGCTGGGATAGGTTACCCTGGTGAATCTTCCTAGACTACCGAACCTTTTCAAGAGTTACCCTGCAGTCTCTATTGATTCCCAGACCCTATACAAACTAGTGTGGAGTCATTCCATCTTTCAAGAAGACAAGATAGGTGACTAGCCATTCTAGGCCTTCCTTACCTTAACCTAAATGAGTGTTAAGATGAAAGGCAAGGCATACTTTTATCTTAGTTAATGTTTAATTCTACCCAACCCCTAGTATATTAGTTAGGTTTCCACTAGATTACAGAACCCACGATAGGTTACCCAGACAACCATTTAGGGTTTCAGACTCTACCGCAAGCCACTCTTCCTAAAACATGATACAACATCAATAACATGGGATATTCTTCAAGCAAAAGAACAAAAATCACATAGGTACTTATATCTCTATCATGACATAGACCAATATTTTTGTAAATTTTCCATAACTATAACCAATTGTGCAAGACCTTACCCTAAATAAAATCATGGCAATAATACTCCAAAGTGCATACATTTATATCATAAAATAAAAAATTCAATTTCCTAACCTCTAAAAGTTAAAATATCAATAACACTTAACAATTGACTTCCACTTTGACAATTTCAAACAAACAAACCCATAAAGGCTTTCTTAACCATAATCTTTTAAGGTAAAACTCTAAGGACCATATACTCACTTTAAAGAATATCTTAATTATTAACCACTAATACTGTGATATAATAATATTCACTTTCTTCATTGCTTGTTTCCGTGTAATTTAAATCATAGTTTAATCTCACTTTTACATATATATGAATCTAAAATCACAATTATATAGTAAGCTATTTGTACCACTTAATTTGAAATAATAATTAACCAAATTATATTTCAATGAACAAAGCTCATTTATTTAAACTGTAATAAATATTAGAGAAAATGCCTGCTACGCATATTATGGAGAAAGCAAGACAACACTTAACAGAAGATAGAAAACTATAGTCTAACTTCAGTTAATGGCACCACACAAAAGTAAAACTGAAGTTTTATCAAACAAATTTGAATCATATTTCAACAAAATTTATAGTTTCGAATTAAAATTTACAACTCATGTATATCTAAAATACATGCCTAAATTTTATAAATATCAAACAAACCAAAGAATCAAGAGATAAACTCCTATAGCATATGTGCCATGTAATGATATTAAACATAAAATTATCAAAACAATTTGTAACGCTTGCCGTGAAACCCAAGATATGTTTTGTTATTAACAAAAAACAATAAAATATATATATTTTAAAACATACTAACAACATGAGATAGACAACTATATCATAAATGTTCTAGGATTCCACAACAACGCGACTAAGGTAATAAAACATTATAACACAACAAGAACTAAATATAGATAAATCCAAGTGAATAGTCATGCTCTGACACACACTACAACAAGTGTTACATTACATTAAGTGAGATTGTGACAAATCCCAAAAACAAAAAAAGTATCTTTACATAGAGACCTCATGTAGAACATGAGTGAGAACAATGAATAATAAGATCAAGAATGAATGATGACCACATCCACGAACCCACCTGACGAACAACAAACAAATCTGTGAATGGTGTGCAATCCAAGATCCTGTTAAGCAAAATATGTCATGAACAATATCACTTGCAGGGGACCCAATGGAAGATTTGGCATGTTCCTCCCAACCATGTGGAACTCAAAAGCCCACCCCCTATGCTAGGAGATAGAACAGGTCCTCAAGTCAAACTAACTACAAGAAGAATAACACACAGTACATGGTCGACATATATGACATCACAATGACAAGGCAACATAAATACTTCCAGAGGTGACTCACAAACACAAGTAACTCAACCCAAGAGAACTAATAAGTGTACAAGGACAAGAGTGTCATCACATAAACGTAATAGGTTACCCTGGATAGCCTACCTAGGTTACCGACCCTCTACCAGAGTTACCCTAGCAACCTCTAATGACTTTCGGCCCCTATACGAACTTATGTGGCTTCGTAATCACTTCTCAAGAAGATGAAGTGTTCGAGTCGCCATTCCAGGCCTTCTCAACCTGCTTTAACCTAAACAAGCATTAAAGTCCAAGGCGAGGAAAATAATTATCTATATTAGATATGAGGACCACCCAACCCCAAGTACATTAATGAATATTTTCACTTACTTACTATCACGTCTCATACAATGACTTATTTTGACCATTGACTTATTTTGATCATGACTTATTTTGACCATTGACTTATCTTGACCATGATTTATTTAGATAATGTTTGACCATGACCTTATGAGATTTAATATACGAAGTATGATATGTGTTAAGAGCAATGCTTTAATATAATTGTTTTCTTTCAAGAATTATGAATGCATTCATATAAAATAGAAATGTTGAGTTAATTATTGTTTCTACAATGGTTACTAATACACTTTTGTTTTGCACGCCTGAGTGCATTTGAGTGGCAGGAGATCGAAGGCCAAGGAGATCGAAGGCCAAGAGTGTGATTGAGGAAAAGGAGGTTAGCTTCTCGACAGGGTAGAAGAGGAGAAACTCTCGGTTATGCACACACCACTTACATCATGTAGCTGCATTAGGTCATGTTCGTTTTTACAATGTGATTGCGTGAAATGATTAGCATAGCGAATTTGAAATATGGTTAAATTAAATCATGAAATAATATGGCTTATTCTATTTCCTTATTTCTCATTATATATTTGAGCAACAAAAGGTTAAATCTGTTTTTGTTAAAAGAAATGTATTTAAAAATAAAAACAAATTAAATAAAAGAATAAACATAATATAAATCTGTTTTGCATAAATGAATTTTCAAAAATTGCATAAAAGGGATATAAATAATTCTGTTTTGGGATATATGGTCAATTTTTCCAAAAGAATTAAGAATGAACAGCCCGAGAGAGCATTGGGCTCTAGAAAATTCTGTCTCAAAACCAACAATTTGCTGGGCATGTGGCAATCCTTGGAAACTGCTGTCAACTGGAAATTTTATGCATGATCCTCGAAAAAGAGGAGGAGGCTTTAAGAAAGAGGAAAAGACTTTGATTGAATAGATCGCAGAGCTAAGGAACAGAGGAAAAAGGAGGTACTGTTGAACATCTACAAATAGAACCAAATTCTGCCAGGTTCTCTTCATTCTGCCTTCTTTTTAACTTTACTTTAAAAACTGCAGTAAGGAATTGAATTATTCTTTGTTTTAGAGTACAAACAACTGAGAATTCCTTCCAATTTTTGTTTTGAAATCTGGGTAACAGCTTACTATTCTGTGTTGCAAGTATAGAATACACATCCCTTCTTCAAAAATAGGGTTTTCATTCTGTGGCAAGTCTGCATTTTTCTCAAGTGTAATTACATGTCTCCATATCTGTTTTGTTTAAAAATTCTGACATCTAAATAAAAACCAAAATGTCTTGTGATAAATCCGAATGCAGTTTATACTGGGCGAATGTCTTTTCTTTTTCTTGAGTTTTGAAAATTGCTATGGGAATTATTTCCCCTGCCCTCCCCATGGGAAGGTCGTGGACTGTGGAGGCTTGCGCCCTCCACAGGCCGCGGCCTGTGGAGGGCACGAGCCCTCACAGCCCGCCCCCTCCCCATGGGAGGGGCAAGGGCTTTCCTGAGCCCTTTTGGTCGCTCAATGCCAGTAAGGAAACCATGTAAAATACCCTGTTAAGTTGCACGGCCAGTAAATTCGTTGCACAGATTTGAAAACCAGAATTTCTTACTTTGAATTTTACACAGCTGAACATGAATTTCTACTCTCACACACACACACACACACACACACACACACACATATATATGTATGCATATACAAAATGACTGCACATACATACATACACACACACACACACACACACACACACATATATATATATATATATATATATGTGTGTGTGTGTGTGTGTGTGTGTGTGTACCTATATATATATATATAAATAGATACCCATGCATTGTGTGCCAAATACAAATTGAAACAGGAAACTCTTTCCTAGAAAAGTAGTATGAATTCTGTTGAATATATAAACAAATATCTCTGAATTGATAAACCTGAAGCAAGGACAGAAATATCTTGAAAAGCCATGTAACAGAAAGTAGTATGAATTTTGTTTTATAAATATCTTTGAATCTGAAGCAAGGACAGGAATATCTTAAGCCATGTAACAGAAAGTAGTATGAATTCTGTTCTTTGAATTGTTAAATCTGAAGCAAGGACAGAATTGTCTTGAAAAGCCATGTATCAGAAAGTGGAATGAATTCTGTTGAATATATACAAATATCTCTGAATTGCTAAACCTGAAACAAGAACAGAAGTGTTTTTGAGACACCATGTAGACTGGAAAGTACCTTGAATATGTTAAAAGGAATACAACATGAAATGTGAATGAAAGATTATCTTCCAAACCTCAGAATTTCTGAATAAAATTGCATTGTATCAATATATTATTTTACTCTATATCCTGTATTGAAATAGGGAATTAAAACTGTCAGTCAGCTTGAGCTTATAAGAATAAAAATGCATATTGAAAACTAAAAACACTGTTCTTACTATCAATTAGTGCACTGAAAATTATCAAGATATATATATGTTCTTTATCCAAATTAAGAAGGGGACACTTACCAAAGGATAAATGACATCTTACAACTGAAATATAAAGAATGTACTGAAAATTCACTTCTTTTAGAATTGATTGAATGATGGAAGTCTGTTTGAAAATGTATAAAGTTTCTGTTAAGTATTATTTTTACTTCACTATGGTAACTTCCGGGACAGGGTGTCGAAGGTGGGCGAACAGAGACGGTAGTATTACCTTTTCTAATTCTACCATTTATTATTTTGCTTGGCCAAGCACTGTACCATTGAAATAGATGGATTGTTTATTTTAAAAGCCTAGAAATTTATTTGAGTCTCTGCCACCTCCTGTTGCAAGAAATGTGTTTATTTCATGTTAGAAATGCATATAGGCATCAGGCACGCACCGAGAGTGCCCTCCTGTTTTACCGTTTCGGGTTGCTAGGCTCCTTTATGCAGGGCCGGGGATTCCTTCGAGTTAGGAAGGGACCCGGGGAAGTCATGGACTTCGTGGTTGGGCGGAAAAGGCGCCTGAATCACATTCTTGGCCCCAGCTCGCAAGAAGACCAAGGTGTCACGGCGGTTGGTGGATCCAAGATTATTTGCTATTGATGTACTTATGTATCATTCAGACTTGGCTTGTGAAGCCCATTGTATATGTATATACATTTTGACATTCTTGTTGAAACTTGAAATGGAAGTATATTTTGAAAGTATTTAATGTATCATTGATTTTAAGAGGTTAAAGTTTTATAACTTAGCATAGAAAAGATGTTCTATTAGAAGGATTGATTCCTCCAAGTGAAGATGAATATATGTATATGAGAAAATCATTGAAATACTTATGTTTTGTTTCATTACATTGATGATATTATTTTATGAAATGCAATTCAAATTCTCTTAATTTCATTTGGAAGAAGTTATGAGAAATGTTGACTTTTCAGAAACTTATTTATAATGGTTTGAATAAATTTAGAACACTTTTAATTCCTCTTAATGCTGTGTTAAATGGTTTGAAAATTACTCTTAATTTTCCAAGTGCTACACTTACTAACTTCCGATAGGTTACCCCTGCAACCACTTTCGGGTCTGGCCCTTGACAAAAGCACTCCTCCTATGGTACAAATTCTCAAAATGACTAAACAAATAGGCAATATGCATGTGAAAGAAAACCTCTTTACACAAAGACTCAAAGTCATCAGAACTAATCAATAACATTAAATACATCAAGATGAACCACATAACATGCATGGCCAAAAATTTCACAAACTTGCACTTCCATAACATGGACTTCGAGTTATCTAGAAATAATATTAAATAAGGTATAATATGCGTGGTTCACATTTTAACTTTATAATCCAGAACAAAGAACCTCCATAATAACATATCATGTTTCATCTCATTAAATGACAATTCCTATCCTCTGGGAAATGACGCACTAATCCATATGCTAATTCATGAGATAAGAATAATCACAAATAGGAAATATGTTAAAACATAATTCACAAATTTTAACTCTAGATTCAAAATTATACATGACTATGTCAAAACATGTAGTGCATTGAACTAATAGACAAATACACAATCTTACAAAAGATTAACTTAATCATTTACTAACTCTTTTGTCATTATATATATACAATAGTTCCATTCCAATAATATACGCTAAATCAAGATTCTAATTTTAATAAAACATTTGTATTTAAAATTACAAAGTCATTTCACAATTTAAGGGAGGGACAAGACATCAAATACTTATTATCTATACCTTCGTTACCATAAATTCATAATATCTAAAAAGAATTCAATAACACAAAATAACATCACCTTATATATATCATAAACAACTAATCTATCCACATTTATAATTCCATTTACTATGTAACACTTATATTCAAAAACTTATTCAAAATGGAAGAAGGAATTTTGAAATTCTTGATACACTTTACTACGCTAAGACATCAGAAAAGGACTTTCTAATAGTCGATTTAGAAAACAGTGACACATGGTAAGCGAATGTATTCAACACAACAGTTTAATAAAGTTGACAGTGACATCTACAAATGAAACTGATCATCCTATACATGCAGATGATAACAAAAGGATAAAATGGAAAACTCAGTGTAACTGTCGACTCAGTATAGACTCTAATTTACTTATAGTCTTCCATTAACCTCTGTTATTCTAGAGACACTTTATGCATTCATCCTTTTATTATTAATAACTACAGCTATGTGATCGCTCCATGCAAAAGTTAACTAACAATTAAACATGCAAGCAACTTCAAAAGTGAAGATAAAATTAAATCACAACATGCAAAAATAGTGTTTGGGGTAACTCGACTCACCAATTTACCTAGACTCCAGCTTCAGGCAAGAAAATTAAAACAATGGATTTCTCAACCTGACACAAGCTTTCCGACATAATACTTAAGATCTAGTTAAAAGAGAGACTAAGGAGTTTCAATGCCAATTATGCCTAACATAATTTGTATGGAAAAGGAGAGAATAGAGATATCACAGGAAAAGGTGATAAATGCCTTAGAATATGCTAGATAATTAATAGAATGCTGAGTGCATATGACTCCGTTAAAGTTCAGGAAGAAAACACGATTTACAAGGGGGACTTATTCCTTTTGTGTTAATGATCAACAAAGTTTAAGGAAGATGAATTTTAATCTTAGGCAAATTAATTAATGGTATTCCAGATGAATTCAAAGCAATCCTTAATATCTGGTAAAGAGAAAATTCCAAAGGAAAATAGCGCTGGTAGTACCTACAAACTTTTCATAGCAAAGATATAATGAGATTTTATAAATCTATATACTCTACTATATTCATGTGTTGCATCTGTGAGAGGACGTGGCTGGAATCAAGAGATTCATTAACTGCAACAATATTTTGTTTAAAGTCCTACAACTGCGAGAGACCCTAGGAAGAAACATGGAGGATATCTAAATCTATAAGGATCCTATTATGTTCAAGTGCTGTAACTGAAATAGGATGATAACAAAAACTGAGAGATTATTTAAATCTATACGCCCTTTCAAGCTCGAGTGCTACTGCTGTGAAAGGTTGCTAATGGAATCATGGAGGTTATTTAAATCTTCAAAAACTACCTACTATGCTCAAGCGTATCAGTTATGATACGTAGACAATGGAATAAGGGAAAGTTATTTAAATCTCTACTCCATTCTATTTCTAGTTGCTAAAACTACGAGATATGTAAGCCATAAGAATAGGAAGATTCATTAAATCCATACACCCAACCATATTCAAATACGCCGCAGTGAGTTGAATGGAATCAGGAAAATTATTTAAGGTTCTAAAATGTTCTATCTTTTAGCAAAATTATTTAAGGTTCGCACTCTACTAAATACCGGTGGTATCAACTATGATAGATTGTTGAAGGAAACAAGGGCCAACCTATAATAAAAATGCCACGCACCAGTTCGTATTGGCAGGATATTATAAATCAAGAGATAATTTATTGCCAAATACAAGGAATGGAAATGATTTTCACTCATTCTTTAACTAATAGTTCATAAAACAAGCTTATTCAACTAAAGGCATACTGAACTGGGACAATGACTTGCATGGAAAGGAGGTGCACACACAGATTTCAACAAAGTCAATTTGAATGGAGAGAATTAAATGTCAAAAGGATACACACCATGCAGCATTAAAGCTAGTTGAGTACAAAAAACTCAAACAGAGCACCATTGCCAAAAGGAGCTAAATTCTTTCTTTGGAGATTAATGATAATAGGAGAGGAAGCGACAGCTAAGATCAGGCAGAAATATTACAAATAAATCTACCGGCGACGCTATAAGGATCTCAGTCTGATTTAAATTCATATACATACCTCTTCTGGAAACCAAATCATGTAGAGAGAAAGAAAATATGGCTTGAGACAACGAATATGAATTTTAGTAAAAGAATTACAAGATCCATCGACTAAGACTATATGCAATCTTTCAAAAAGACGTTTATTGTTTGTGAGATCAATTCTACTACAACTATAATTTAACATTTTATGTTTTCCTTATTGTATTGATTTTCACTACTAATTATTTGCAATCTCCTTTTGATATTTGTGCAAGTTTGTCAAAGTAATTCTTTCCCTCAATCTTTCAAAAAGACGTTTATTGTTTGTGAGATCAATTCTACTACAACTATAATTTAACATTTTATGTTTTCCTTATTGTATTGATTTTCACTACTAATTATTTGCAATCTCCTTTTGATATTTGTGCAAGTTTGTCAAAGTAATTCTTTCCCTCATGCAAACAAAATTACAACCATTAAATTTTTAGGAAAATCTTTTCAGAAACTTCAAAACAGGGAAAATTGCAAATAAAAAAAGAAAACCTAATTCAGAAGTTTGAATCCAACAAAGTTCTAATCCTAAATTTGATATCCCACAATTTATCTAAATTCTTCAGAATACACCATTCCTTTGAAAACCACGCCCTGCAAATCTTTTAATCAGAAACACCACTTGAAGAAACCATTTTCTCTCGCTGCCGTGAAAATTATTCCAAAAATTTTCCCTATAAATCTAATTCACTTACTCAACTTTCAGATTGCATGCAATTAAAACAACCATTTCAACTTTTTGAACACACATTCACAACACATCCATTTTGCAAACTTTCATCCACAACTAACTATTTTAGTTTTAGAAAATATGTAAATTGCATAAACAAATCAATTTACAAATACTTAACCTTTTAGCAATTATAATATCTTAATAATTCTTTTTAATTCCTCAATAAATTTAAAATAACTTTTCCAAATTCAAACATTTTAATTAATAAATAAATCAACATTATGAAAACATAACAATACAACATGACACGACAACAACGAATGCATAACAAATAAACGACAAGACATAAAGGTGACAACAGATACTCGTTCTTTTCAGAACAATGGTTAATGACAGAGGACGAGTCTATCTCCCTTCAACGATTCCATTGGGTCATGGCATGCTCTAACCTGACAAGCAAGTGGAGTCGATGCCTGTACCTGAAAGCTGCATCAAACTGCATGATTAAATGAACATGTATATATATATATATAAAGACACACCATGAAGAAGAATCACGACATAGCAGGGCACCCACGAATGAGTACTGCTAAATCGTCTCCTTCACCGAACTGATGTAAACATAGCATTTAACTTAGATCACATCATAATATTGTCAGGTATAAAATAGAGCATCTTAGATCATCATAATAATATCATCTCATGAAAATAAACATCACATCATAATATAAAGTGTATCATCAACTGAGTTTCAGAACCGGTCATGTAAACCATGACATAAAGCATCAAGTAACATAATCTCAAACATCTAACTACTACTAGTAAGTCAAAATAGCTGAAAAGGAAATGTCATCAAGAGGGTCACTACACAATTTTCTAAAGATAATAAAAAACTACAAATTGCTGCGCCTTTATTATGAAGATTACACGCCATGCAAACAAACTTATTCTATAGTCATTATTTTATTTCCAAACTAAGGTGAACATGGGTGTCAATTAATGAAGAGATTCATTTTTTCAAAATAAGCTAACGAGGAAAGACAAGAAGAGATTGTACAGTAGTTACAATAACTAATTAAGAATTTTTTGTTTAAATAGAACTGGTATACAAAGGGCGAGTATGGAGAAGAACACCGATCTTTCCATAATGCCTGTTATAAGGTTTTAATCTCCTTACTATGATGAGTTGCATGGGTTTGATGGATTAGAAAACAATGGTATATATTAATATACGAAACTCCTGGAACAAGAAGGTTGCACACATGGTTTGGAAGAACAAGAAATTGTAACATTATAGGCCGAATGGTTTAGGAGATAGAGATGGCTCTATCAAGTTATCCTCAACAGATTTATATTTTATATTCTTGGTACAACTATAGAGTAGAAAGGAAAAAAACAACAAGATCAAAATAAATTGAAATTAAGGAATGACAAAACAAATTTCTTAAAGAAACATCAGATGAAGTATAACTTTCTCATAAAGAAAATCAAAGTATTCTAAAGATCCACTGATTGGTGAATTAAACAGAGTTTCAATCTCCCTACACTCATAGTTATATTCACACAATTTATCCCAAACAGAGGAATAACATACAATAGGAGTCAGCCTGATAGAAAGAAACAATAAATATCTTCCAACCCATGGAAACTATTAAGCTTTAGACTACTATATGGTAGAGGTTGACACCATTGACAAGAGGAAATAAAACTTTTATAAAATAACAAACTGGAATTGTATTTTCAAATAAATATTTGCAAATTCTCTACAACCATTCTTAAATGTTCAGATTTGAAATTATGTATTTACTGAATACATTTTATTTCATTTTACTTTAAAATTCAAATACTCTTCTAATTTGTTTCTTCATTGTTTGTGCAGGTTCTACAAGATAATTCTTTTTAGAATAACAAATTTCCACATCATGTTCTCACAATTCAACACAAGAAATTAAAACCAAAGAAGAAAACATGTTTTAAAGCTTGATGGGTGACTGGAATCAAATTCTGAAGCTTCTACCAAAACCGCTTAGATACTCCAGATCTTGACGAAGTATTCCAAAACAATCCAACTCCAAATTATGCTTGCAAACAAAATCTAAAATAAAAGTTTTTCTAGAACAAATACCGTGCAAAAATATTCTTAGAACTGCTGCTGTGAAAATTCTTACGGAATATTGTCGTGAATGAAAAAAATTGCAACCCCTAAAGTTTTTAATGCATTTTTAATTAAATCTCAATCATAAAACTTAACTGATAGTCAATTATGCATTCATAATTGATCAATCATTTCTAACTTACCCTTTTAATCATCAAATCAGATTTCCTACTCCAAATCAAAAATTCATAACATATTGAAAACATCTTTTAAAATATCTACCTTCCATGTAAATCACATTTGCACAACTAAGTCAGCAATTATATTTAATTAAATTCTTTACAAAATTAACTTTCACTTTAAAAGTAAATAACTTATTTATTTTAAATTAAAAAATTAAACCAAAAACATAACTACAAGCATTTAATTAGATATATATATATATTAACAAATAATCATTGAACTTAAATACTAAATTCCCAACCAAACAATACAAACAAGAATGACACAATAGAAACGAACTAGACAACAAGGAAGGGTAACAAATAGGTACTCGTTCAATAAAGAACAATGGTTCAATAAAGACTTGTCATTACCTTCAGATCAACATAATTTCATTAAATTAGGGTATGCTCAGACCTGACAAGCAGGTGGAGTCGATACCTAGTACTTGTATCTGCATGAAACATGATTGTTAAACACATAAACTTTTATCAGAAAATAAACTGTGAAGAAGAATCGCAACGTAGCAGGGTACTCACGAATGAGTAGTGCTACACTGTCTTCTTCACCAATACTGATGAACATCATATATCATAGACAATCATTTCAACATGATAACCACATAAAAACTCATAAGCAAATAAACAATATCGCATATGTGTCTATCTCAATAACATCACACAAGCACAACTAGATGATTAGGATGTCAAAATTATCATCCATGAAGTATAAAAACAACATAATAGCGGAGTCATATATGAAAATGAACAACATAGTATCATAATCAACTAAAGCATCTATCTATAAAGCAAAATCAAACTAAAACAGAGTGTCACAACTGGAGGGACACTACAAATTGTTGTGTTATTGATGATTTATGCTTATTTGGTTGAAAGTATTTGGAATTCTACTCTATCTTGGTAATTTGTATATGCTACTACAATAAAATCTTCTATAAATTGTGCAAATTTGAAATATGTTCTTTATCAAGGAGTACCATAAAGGAATAACTTGTAGATAAATTAATCAACAATAACAATAAAATCAAGAAATCATATAGACTTGATTTACTTGGAGAAATCCTTACACAAGAAAAGTCCATTGGAGAAAGAGGACAAGTATGTATAAATTTTCAATGTACATGAGACAATGTCAACACACCAACACTTTGTACTTTGACAAAACTCTAGCAGCAACCATGTAACTATAAACAATTGTCTATAAATCATTCACTATTTTAGTCTCCCAATTAATTTATCTTGAAGTTTTAGTCTTCATTCTCCTTATCTTATTATTGGAATTTGATACATCTTTCATAGAGAGAGATTGAGAAATCATTAGATGCTATGTAGATACATTTACAACAAATTGATAATGTATTTGCATATCAATTGTTGACAACATCAGAGATATATTCCTTAGAATGATCATTGACTTGTATATCTATTTGATGTGAATGCCTTGCAAAAAAAATTTGGCCAACTCTCTGTTACCAGTGGGCATACTGTTTGTTGCATGTTTACATCTGTAGTTGTGGTTTAGACTCATGGTTATGATAAGATAATGACAAGATTATGGTCTATTGTTGGTGCTCAATTTTATCATCATGGGCTTCAAAGGAAAAGATTTGTGACAACAATCATGGTTCTTTAAAATGAACATAGCCACAAGGCTTCAATCAACAAACTCACCCACACCAATAATAAAATTTGTTCAAATGTATGTAATAGCATACATTTGAACGAATAATTTAAAAAAAAAAAAACTATAGGGTTTCATTGAATTTCAACGAACATAAACTGATGAACCACTAAAAATTTTGACAGAGTTGTTGTACACACGACAATAGTTTCGTCATAATGGCATGCTCCACATCATTGAAATTGCAACGAACGTTTGTTGTGTTTTCGACGCTTTTGAAGAGGCATTTTGCATTGTGTTGTAGTTATTTTTCATCGCTAGATGGATGAAGTTTGCATCGATTTTCTAATGAATTCCGGTTCCATTTTCTGTGGCAATGACTGATGATGTTGGGTCATGGTTTCAATGTATAAAAGTTGGTCATGAAAGCTACAAAAATCTAGTGACGAAATTTATATGAGTGTTTTGTCGGTATTTCGACAATAGTTTGTCGATATGTCAACAAACATTCATTGGAAATTGGAGTCAAATACAATAGTGTTAGCTATTTGATGGGCTATAGGGAAGAGAGTTTGTAATGAAGAATAGGTAGGTAACATTTGGACTAACCCCATATTATTAGGAATTTGACTTTATGCACTATAGATAGGCTAGTCTGATTAAATTTACTCTCTCACCATGGGCCACAAAATCCACTTGGATGGGGTGGATATGCATTGGTGTGTTCAAGAAATATGTGTGTTACTTGTGATGTGTCATGTTTTATTTACTCTTTACGCAATAGGGTAAAAGTACACAGTTGTGTCACATTTTTATAAAGGAAACAACCAATGTTGATCCTACTTTTAAACTTGAATCATTAAAAGGGGCATATATGTTTTGAATTTTGAAATGATGTAAACTAATAAAATGTGTATTTTTAGTATATTTTATGTTTGTATTTTTTTTTTTAAAAATCATTTTAAAATAGTTTTTATAAATTGATAATATAATTAGTTGTTGATAAAATGTTGAAAAATGTTGTTACATGAGACATCAATCTTTATATAGTAAATTAATTTTTTTCCTTCAAATTTTTTGTGTGTGTTTATAACTTGAAACTTTAGTGCATGGATGTTTTTTTCCAAAAATGATAAAGATATATTTTTAAATAAATATTAGATTTTTTTGTGTATTAATAAAAAACTATTTCCATTTGACATCAACTTTCATATTAAATATTTAGTTGAAATAGAAAAAATATATAGGTCATCTTGATATAGATTCTTTTATCTAGTGCATCATTTTTTTCAAAATTTTAATAAGTTTTAGTATTTTTTCTTGACATGGTAATCAACCTAATATTTTATGTTGATAACCTACTTATGTGTGTGTGTGTGTGTGTGTGAAAACTAGACTTATGGACCTACAAAAGGGTATTTATATTTTTTTAAAAATATTATTTACATGAGTAGGAGTTGTTGAAACATCAAGGTTTTCAAATAATTTTTATTTTTTGGTAAATTGGCCTCAAAATAGTGCTACATATGCATTTAGGTAGCAATTTTAGTTGGAAAAGTTGTGGAAATATCTAACTTATCTAGAATGAATCTTACTAGATTATATGTTTCACCAAAATTGATTTTTAGTTAAAAATGCTTATATTCACTTATGCTGATAAGTTGGTCGAAAGTGTGACACAACTCTGTGCTTTTACCTAACAAAGATTGTAAGTAGTATGGAATGCTTGATATCATCATAGTTGGTGCAAAAGAACAATGAAAAAGATGAGACCTCATGGTGTAGTAAATAATGCACCGACTTTCCTTTTCTATCTAGGATAAACTAAAAGGGTAGGTTTCAATCACTCGTTGTGTACATGTTAGTCACTCCATGAGTACTTGTGTAAATGGCCTAGGGTTTGTGCACATTATTATATTGACCGGTTCCCTTATTGATGGTGATATCAAGTAATATGGGATGCTTGATTGATGTCATAACTTGGGTTTATATAATCAGGAATTAGGTAGTGGGATGGTGCATGCAAAAGGTTGCTTTCATTTCCACTTCAATAGTTGTTCTTTATGTGAACATGTGATTTATTGTGTGGATTGCCACACTAGATATAGGTGATGTATGCTTGATCAAGTCATTGTTGTACCTGTGATGTACATATGAGCTTGTCACCATTATATTAATGATATGTGTATGAGCCAATCACTGTTGTACTTGTGATGTGTGTATGAATCAGTCACTATTGTACTTGTGATGTGTATGAGCTAGTCATCTTGTATATATATGTGATGTATGCTCGAGATAGTCATTGTGTATGTGATCTTTGGATTATGATATGTTATGACCCTTATGTGAACTAGTATGTTTGTACACTAATATTTGTTATGGAACCCCCACTTGATGAAAAATATTCATTCTATTATAATTAACTAATTTGATAGCTTATGCTTAATGAATAGTCATGGTTTAAAGGTGAGATCAAATATCTCATCCAAGAGGATATGATGAACTCCCCGTATGATTGGTGAGTGAAATATGAAGCCTCTTATTTCTCATAAGGGGATACATAGGCAGGGCCATTATGAACCCTCAAGGCTCAGGTATAGGTCTAGGAATGACCTTAGCCTTGGGAGCTTACCACTTCTATGTGTAATTGAATATAAGTGGTGATGTCGAGTTGATGCCACCATGGTGAATGAAGAAGTTTTGAAGTTAGCACTTCTAAGCTACATGGAAGATGCTTAGTTGATTACGTTTGGTATTTGTTTCAAATGAATTTGATTTAAGGAAAAAAAATGGTAGCAACTGAGGGGTGGTTATTACAGTCTTCTTGTTGAACATGTTGTGTTCCAAGCTTTAATATTATTCATATTCTTATCTTTGTAAAATGTTGCTAGAATCCTTTCAAAACCCTCCTTTATTTTATTCACAAGTTCAAGTAAAAAATGTCTATCTAATAAAAATAGTTATAGCTAACATAATTAAATATAAAAATATAAAATATAATAAATAAATAAATATATCACTAGTATAAATATCTTAAGTATATATAATTATATTACAAACCATATATTTAAAAAAAAATCAAAACTATAAAATAAAACATGTAATATAACTTTGCTATACAATTAACTTAATAGATATAATATTGAATCTTAGATTTTAACAAATGTAGCTAATATAAAAATGAAATATGTAATACATATATAAATACATATACATATAAATACATACATGTACATATATACATACACACATATATACATATATATACATATTTATGTATGTATGTATATGTATGTATATATGTATGTGTATATATATGTATGTATATACACATATGTACACACATATATATCTTAATTGTATGTATGTATGTATGTATGTGTGTATGTATAATTATATATTTAAGACATTTATACATTAATTGTTAATCCCAAGATTCCACATCTTGCCTTGGGTCATTTCTATATTATACAATCATCATGCCTTTAGTCACTTATTCCTATGTCACATTGGATTGATCTTACGAGGTGCAGATTTGAATTGGGAAGAATTGAAAGATTGTTCTAGTCCTAAAGAATTTTAAGATAAATAATATAATACTTCAATACCCAAACAAAAGAATTCAATTTTATATCAGATTTTATTTTCTATCATTTTCACAACTAAATATTTACTATTTTGATTTATCTATTCAACTCCAACTGCCTAAATTAATTTGTATTTATTAAAAATAAATATTTAACCAACCAAAATAATATATATAAAAAAATAAAAAATTCTTTGCTATATAATAACAGTTGAAGGAGATGACTTTACTTCCAAAAACGACCCACCAAAGATCCAAACATCATTGAAAAAAAAAAGGTCAGACCAAAAACTTTACTTCTATCACATGACAATAATAGACCTTTCCAAGAGTTTTCTAATGATTAGACCTATAATCTACTGAAAAAATCCAAGCTTTTCACTTAGATTATTTCGCCAACTTAAATTTCTTTAAGAATATTGGCATGGCAATTGTGAACATTTCCAGAGTTTTACAGTTGTTAGAAATTAATCGATATGACCAAGTAAAACTTAGGGTAGAACGCTCATCAATGCCAACGACCTCTTTCAACCAAAGTTTTTTCTGGTTTTCCAACTACATTCCAACCAATTGTTCAGTTTCCTCCGCCAAAGTTATCTTCACTTGGCTCTAAGAAAAAGAAAATGAATTTATATTCTCTCCAAATTTGTCCAGTTTGATTTACAGATACATTATAAATTTTATTCTCTGATGTCTCTTCTTCTCTTCCACCATGATCCAGAAGAAGCAAATTACAGTTAGCTTTTTGGGTGAATGAAATAACATATCAGATTCTTGTTTCAATACATGCATGCAGACTAGAATATAATCAATCATATACAATTAATTTTGTTTTGGGTGTCCACATAATGGAGTGGAGGAGATGTATTGTTCAATGGTTGCTTATCTTGTTATGCACCCCATGTTGGGCTCAAGAGCCTATTCCTGCTCCTTCCCCTTCTGGATCATCTACTCATGATATAGCTACATATGTAATTCTTGGGTTGGCAATCCTCTTGTTTATTGTCTTCATATACATGTACAGTAAGAAGCATGCAGAAAAGAAAACTCATTTGAAGGAATCTGAAATCCCAGCTTATTTCAGTCCTGGACACAAGAATGGTACTCTAGGAAATCATAGCAAAGCTTCTGAACTAATGGAACCCAATTCCTTAAGTTTAAATTCAGAGGAGAAATTCTCTGATAACAACCATTCAGCTGAGTTTAGGCCAGCCAAGCTTGAGTTCATTGACAAGGAGCACCCAAGTCCATTTGTAGTGGAAGATCTTCTAGGGGCCCCTGCAGAGCTGCTGGGAGAAGGACTCTCTGGGAATGTTTATAGATTGATGATGGATAATGGTCCTGCTTTGGTTGTCAAGAGGCTCAAGGATATGCTAGTGAAAGGGAAGGAATTTGAGAAGAGGATGGCATTCATGGGGAATCTGAAGCACCCAAATGTGCTCCCTATATTTGCCTATTGCTTTTCCCGTTATGAGAACCTTGTCATCTATGAATATCAAAACAAAGGGAGCCTTGCTTCGCTGTTAGATGGTAAGCTTTTACATAACAAATAACTCAATTTCTTCTTTCTTTACTTCTTTTGTTTTTTTAGATAAGTAGGTAACCACAAGCTGTAGAAGATTTCTAAGGCATGGTGCAGGCTAAGAATATAGTTCTTCAAATAAGAAATAAACACATTACACTATTTGAGAGGAAAATATATGGTTTTCTAAATTCATCACACTGCCCAGTTGATGGCATGTTAGGTTAGACTAACAAAATACAGTTTTACTTTCTTATTATTGTCACTATTTTGAAATATCATTTATATCAACAATCAGTTTCGACTAATAAAAATAATAATAAATATTTACATCGCTTTGATGTAGATGAAATCTAAAATTATTATTCACTATTTAAATATTAAACTAAATAATATCTTTAATTTGATTTTTTCTACTTCAATTCTAATATAAAAACTCTTCTTAAGACATTTTAATAAACATATTTTTTTTATAATTATAATAAAAAAGGGGTAAAAATTTATTCAATCCAAAAGGAGCAATACAAAGCAAGGGCATTATACACCCTTGTCTATCTTCATTAATTGGTCCAACTTTTGTGACAGATCCCGCGGTAATTGACCCCTTTCCACAATATTCCAATCTTACAAATGATTAGAAGCCCATTTAGCCAAACAATCCAAAACCCCATTCCATTCTCTAGGAATATTTTTTATCATTATGTAATATTAATATTTTTTCAATTACTTCTAAAACAATTTTAATAGTAAAGATTATAATATATTAAAAATATAAAATGATCACATTAAGATAAATTAATTTACAATAAATTAAAATTTAAAAAATGATTAATTAAATTTTAAATCGTATAAAATTAATTCAATTTGAATTCCCTAGCTTATGATTAGACCACTAATAAAATATTATACTAATAGAAAAAATAGGGGGAGATTAATAGGAATCCATAGTGAATTAGTATCTTTATTAAAAAATATATTTTTCTTTATTTTTCTTATAATAAAATCTCATTATAAATAAATAAAATATAATAATTTCTCTAATAATTGGTTGTTTTGCTGGTTATCAATAATTTCAATATTATTAGTTGTATTGGTCAATTGTATAACATATTTGATATAATTGACAATCCTACAAAAACATGTTGGAATGTGACTTGAATTGAAAAATCATTCTTTAGGAAAGTCATCAATTTGTGACGAAAGGTCATCTTAAGAACCTTAACTCTATATGAATTTAATTTACAACCTTCCATTCTTGATATATAATATTTAAATTAGAATCTAGTTTTTTATTAGATAAAATGAATAACAAGAATCCCAAATCTATTACAAAATAAACCAGTAAACAAAGATCAAATAATAAAAAGAACAACTCAATCCTAAAAAAATCTTTTATATCCATATAAGCCATCTTAATTTAAAAAAGAATGTCTCCTCATCTTTAATAAACAATCACAACATAAATTTCTACAATTTATAAGATTCAGTTTTTATTTATACCCTTCTACATAATAGGTACCCCTACTTTTATTGTAAACTTACTGTATGTTTAGCATGTCCTTAGGGCAAGCTCCCTATATGAACATTGCCTAAATTATGTATTAAGGGTTTAATACACCAGCTGCTCAACTAATATTGGTAAATGGGGGATATTAGTTAGTGCATTGAAATTGGCTAAGTAGCCTAGTTGAGTTACATGGTTTGTGCATATTCATCTAACTATTATTACATGGTTGTGTGACTCAGAGCTTTTCATGGGACAGATAGAATTGAAATTGAGCACCAGGCTCTCAATCATTAGAGGAGTAGCAAGTGGCCTAGCCTTCATGCACCGAGAGTTCGAACCCCAGGGCTATATTCCCCATGGCAACCTCAAGCCTTCCAATATCATTCTGACAGAAAACCTAGAACCATCCATTGCAGACTATGGTTTCAATTCCCTGGTGGTAGGTGCAGCCACAACCCCCACACCCTTCCCTTCAAATGTCTACAAAGCCCCAGAAGGAAGAGTCTCCCAACAATCAGATGTGTACAGCTTTGGATTGATGCTCCTTGAATTAGTAATAGGCAAAAAGGCTGATAATGCAGGTCATAATCTTCCCAGATGGGTTGAGTCCAATGTAAGAGACGAGTGGAATTTTGAGCTCTCTGACAAAGAGGTGGAGAGAAATGCATGGGAGAATAAGATGGTTCAACTTCTGCAGCTAGGACTAAGTTGTGTGAGCAGGGAACCTGAGATTAGGCCTACTATGAGCTATGCTTCTGATGTGATTGATAAGCTATGGGATCTTGAAGAGGAGTCTGATAATTCTTTTGAGAGTTCTCGGAGTTCATTTTGTTCAAACCACTCCATCACTGAATCGCCAGGAGGAGGGATTTCTATAGCCATACCAAGTCCTATCCGGAATCAATCAGTTATAATATAAGGAGCTTTGGCTCTGTAATCTTCCTGCATGACTGTTTGATGATTAGTGGTTTGGGAAATTGTTTAAGCTGGTTTTAAATGGAAGAGTTGTAGTTTAATTGAATGGAGGATGATAAACATGTCTGTTGATTATGAGATGCTTGAAAATTCTCTAATTGTTGTAAATTGAAACTTCGAAACATGTTCAGATATATGTAGTAAGAATTAGCATTCTTAATTAAAATATTTATTTTGTTTAAATTTTATAATTTTGTTTTATAGATGAAATTGGTCTTAAGGACCATACCCATATATTAACTTGTACAAAACTTACAGTTATGTTTGGTCTAAAATGGAAAGCCAAAGCAAAAATCCTTAGGGATGTAAACAAAAACCTCAAAGACTGTATGCATTCAGCATTTACAGCATTTAGTCTACTAAACTGTGGCAATATGCCATTTACTTTTTATATTGTCATATATCATACATAAAACCAGCTATAGAGAAAAGACCTTTACCCCTAGAGCCCAGTAGTCATCTTCCATTGTAAATGTCCATTCCACACCATTATGTGGTAATACTCTAGTGGTAAACTTCAGGGATTGCCTATTGTGTGTGTAGTCTGTCATTGATGCCCATTGCAAGAATGATAAACAGGACCAAGGTGGAGATACAATGGTGGCATGAAAGGAGGGCCACAACCCAACACTGATAAGAAAACCTGATACAATCAAATCAAGAACTGAGCCAAGGCCCACTAGTAATATAGCAAACCCCGTCACAACTTCAATGGATTCCTTAACCTCCAAGAAAACCCAAATTAATATTGACACAATATCAATGTTGAGATGATATAGATGATTTGCAGAAAGGAACAAATTCACCCAAAACCATGCAAATTGCATGCACCATTATAATTGCTTTCACTTTCAAAATGGTACTTATCCTCATGTATAATACCATGCCCAAGAATGAAACATGTCTCTTCTTCTCCTATAGCCTAACATTAGTATCCATTGAGCTCCAAAAGGAAAAGCATTGGGAAAGAGCCCATTAAAAACTGGCAAATGCACATTTCCTTCCCTGAACACATGTTTGATAGTGTAAGCTTCCAAGTTATTGAGAAGGGCCAAATTTGATTGTTCAAAGTTTACATTAATATACATTTTGTTAAAATAATTATAATTTAAATGTTTGGTTTTAAATAATTCAAACTCAATTTTAATCAAAATAACTTATTTTCACAAAAAAGTTGTTTATTAGGTATGATATTTGTTTAATAGTTTTGTAAATAGAGTAGTAAAATAAGTAAATTTGATTGTGTGAAGAATGCCATAATTAAGTATATTAGAATTGAAGTAGTGTCATTTTAAATGATTTTGGGGAAATTCTATTGTTTCACTTATGCATTATTTAAATGAAATAAATGTGTGGTGGACCACTCATTCTCATGGAGAAAGATCCATGTAAACCACTTGTAAAATTTTCAAGTGATGAAGATTTATTCAAAACTACATAGTCAAATCCTAATAATATATACATATTTTTGATACATTGTGAAAATATCACTTATATGAAAATAAATGAGCTAGACAACTACGTAAGAAATGGTTCATAAGGTACAACAATAACTAAATGTTTACAAATGGGTTTGCAAGCTAAGTGGGTTTGTGGATAAAATCTATGGTTAAGCACATCTAAGTTAGAGTAGTACATGAATATATGAGTTCTTGAGAAGCCTCAATGCCTCATCTATGTGAATATATGCAATGAGTTCTAAATGGATTATTCATTCCCATGAGATGCACCATAGATTTTAAGAATCGTTTCATCAAGGTTTGGCACTTTGAACTCTTAGGGATTTTAAGAGACTTTTCCAAATCCATGTGGTTCAAATTGATCTAGAACCTTGAGCGAAAAATTTAGGCCTCTAATAGCATTCAATCAACAACTTAGAGATTTTATTCCATCCCTTTGATCTTGTGAGGTGAAAAAAAAAAAATATGACTCTTGGCACCCTTACATTAAATACAAATGAGGTATTTTGCAAGAATGCATTAATTATCAACACAATCAAATGGTTTAGATTTGAAAAAAATGAGATAGGTTATTATAAATGGTCTTAAAATCTATTTGTGCACATAAGTTCATTTATTTTTAGGAAAATGACAAGTTCGTTACAAATCAAAATAGATCAATTTAATGGTACAAACTTGGAGCTATGGAAACTCAAAATAGAGGATTTATTGATAGAAAAAGATCAAGGATGGTAGTCTCCAAAAGTAAATGATTGGGTATGAAGGATGATGATTGATTTGAGCTAGATAAAAAATTTATAAGCTTCATTTGGAAGATTTAGTGCTTCTATATTTTGTAGAAGAATCCTTTGTCAAAGCCCTTTGGGAAAAGGTACAAAAGTTAGACAAGATCAAATCATTGATGAAAAATATTTTCTATATAAGATACTATATTATTTGAGGATGTGTGATAGGGATTTAGTTGTTGAGCATCTAAATGTATTTAATGTTCACTATAATAATTTTTTGATATTCCATTGTCATAAAAGTAGAGGAAGAAGATCAATGCATCCATGTCTGTTATGTTATTTTCCAAACTCATGGGAAAATTTGGTGATGACTAGTAGAATATTTACTTCAAATTTTATTCTTGATGAGTAATGGACTCTCTTTTCTTGAAGGAGATAGGAAAAAATATTGTGAATAGACATACTAAGAAAGAGCTAGTTTCTCATGGATGATCTAAGGAAAAAGATCTAATAATAAAGATAAGAAAAAGAGAAATGAAATGTCTAAAATTCATGGGAGATCTAACTCTCATAGAAAATCCAAGGTAATATATTGGATATGTAGCAACAATGACCACATCAAGAAGGAATACAAGGACAAGATAACATAAGATAATGATCTAGATGATGATTCAAATTATAAATCATATTAGAATGAATTAGATACCATATTTGTAGCCCTTGCCATACATGCATGTGAGTATGCACGTGTTGGAGAATGCCAAGATCGAGAATATGAAAAAAACTTCCACAAGTGAAAAAACAAGCACAATAGTATGTCTATCAATATACAATGAAGAGTGTGTAAATACAATGATCAAGCCTTGCATATATAGGCAAGGATGAGGAGGTGAGAAGGTAGGAGTGAAAAAATTGACTACCCCTAAAAATATGGGACACTTGTGAGCTCACTTGACAAGTGTGTAAGAAAGTGTCAATAGGTTTCTCAAGTCTCAAGGACACACATCTCAACCATATGAAGTCAGAAAAAAGCAAAAGAAATCTAAGTAAACTTAAGCTAGGTGTGAACAGGTCAATCCTAGAAAAATGATTAGCTAATTAGGTGTGATAATGACTCTATTTACATAAACTACCACCCCCCCTCTTAGGGAGTAATGTATGCACTAATGATGAGTCCTAGCTACTAGGCCATGTTAGGTACTCATGTACAAATTTTTCATAAAGTGGAGTAAAAGAGAAAAACCTAATGGGAAATAAAAACCCCTCTCCAAAAGAAAAATGATGCAAATGCAATGAAATAAAATGTACAAGTGAAGAAGATAGAAGGACCCATGATGACCCCTCAAGGACTACTTCTATCACATAAGTGCAAGAGATGTTCTTGCTATAGAAGAGAAAAAGAGAGACTATGGAGCTCCCCATAAGATCATAGAAACTACAAAGTTGAGTGATGCTCAAAGAAGAATACAAAATATGATCCTTGAATTTTGAACAAATTTTCTTCCTCGTGGAAGATTACAAACTACAACTAGGTGCATGATATCTTCCCATGTGAGAAAAATAGAAGTCTCTAAATGATGCACAAGATCCAAAGTTAATGATGAAATATTTGAAAGTTGCTCAAATGCTCCATGCAAAGGTTGAAGTAGAACATAAATAAAAAATGTAGATGGGTTGACAACAAGATTGATGTGGTTGTCATCAAAGGTTCTTGCCAACTTTGCAAAATGGGATTCACTAAACAAGTTTGATATACCATGCAAGTAATCATCACAATAAATTGTATTGGAAACACAACTGTGAATATCCTATTGCCTTGAATCATGAGAAACCAATGATGTTGGAACACTCAATACTAAAGAAGAAAAATGTGAAGGATATGTGATACTAGTGTAAGGTGAAGGAACTTATGAGGAGGATAGAACAACCTCTATCTACTTATGCATGTTGAAGTTATTAGTGTCATCTATAATCAAACCATCATCAAGTCAATACAACCAAAAGAAGAAAAGGAATATAATTTGGAATCATGATTAGCATGATCCATGGTAATGATATCGAGCTACTTTGCAAATCTCTTATATGTTGGTGATTTTTCCAGCTAACCTTGGAGTTTTCTAAAAGGTAGCCAACCTTTATGTTCAAAATTTTCCAAAGGTTAGTGGCCAACACATTGAATAGAGAATTCTAAGGTCTCTATTCCTACACTTTAGGCTCTGTAGGACCAAGAAGGGTATTCCTTATTGTATTCATTTGGTATATAAACTTATCAAGAGCACTTCAATATAGATTCATTCTTATTTGAGGAAAACATACTAAATTTAATAAAATTTGGCAGGTCTTTTGCCAAATTAATGTTTATGTTGCTAAGAATGTAGATACATTTCAAACACACATTTCAGAATTGGAATTTTTTTATAAAATGTTGTCTTGATTTTGAATCCATAGCTAGGCATGTTACTTATTCATTTAATTGCATGAATTATTGATAAACAAGCTAGTGCCTCATCAATTGGGTAAATGGAGTCAAATATGAAACAACCAGTAATACACTGATTCATTAATTCTAACATATATATGGACTACCTCTATAATGTCTTGCAATACAAAGGCTCACATTATCCAAAAATTTACTTCTTATCAAATCCTCATAAATTCTCACACACCCATGGCTTTTCCCAAGCATTCTAATTAACCCATTGAGCTAAAGCAAAGAAATAAATCCATACATTCAACTGAACCATTGATGATAAACGAAATGATCTTTGAAAAAATTTCATTTATGATCCATGAAAATGTACAAAAGGAGAGTATATGATTTGGAATTTATATTTGTTCCAATATTAGTAATCTATGTAAAACCATTTAAGACTATTACATATATAACCTATACCCAAGACAGTTCACTGGCAAGTTCATCAAGTACTCTACATTATAATTTTCCTTCCTATGCTCGAATCCTACCTACTGGACTAATTTTTTTTATTAGAACCCCCTACATTGAGCCATGAAATCTCTTTTATAAGACAAGGGAACAACAAAGCATCCGGCTCAAAATGTAATTACATTTCATGTTAATTTCAAAATTCATTTCATCGAGGTCAATTTCCCGAACCATTACATCTTTAATCATTCTTTGTCATAGGAAAAACAAAAGGAAAAAATGAGCGCCAACCCATTTTTTGAATCTGCCATGCAAGCCTTCTAAAAGGCATCACCAAATTGGCATGTTCACCAAAACCAGAATAACCACCATCACAATCATCAACATGAACCCACGAACCAACACCAACAAAATGAACCAATAGAACTAGCCATCGAGAAGCCAAATCACCACAACACCCAAAACCCAACACCATTAGAAAAGGACATGAGTGTTACCTAGCCTTATTAGCCACTAAGTAACCACCCTCACTGGGTCTTATGATAGAGAGTGGAGTTGCAATAACAATCTTGTCCTATGAATCGCTATAAGGCACCAAAGAAGCAGGGCATTGACTAGGGCCAGGGCCAACTCCTCCTTCACTTGAAGAGCTATCAAAAACTAAGATAGCAGCAACAGATTTCTCTGAACAAACCCTAGGACTTGAACTAGACGTCATTAATTCTTTCACAAACAGAGGTCCCTTTTCTTTTATCTCAACCGTTTTTTGTGACACAACTCTACTTCTAAGGGCATAGGTGCTCCTAATAGCCACATTCTCACATTTCTTGTGTGCACTCCTCTTTTTCTTTAGAACAATTGGCACCTTATCCAAGAGGGGTTTATCCTCAGGAACGTATGCAACTGGTTCTTGCATACTCAACCTTTGAGACCTATGAATTGGTACAACAGGAGTACTGGGATCACTCATTTTTTTGGGATATAATGACAACTAGAGCCAATTATGTAGAAAAAAAAACCATAGTTTCTAAGAAATTCACATGTATAGGCAACAAAAAAACCCACAAATTCTAGTTGTAGAGGAAAGATGAACCCCAATTAGCAATGCAACAAGCATACACACCTACATACCAAAAGACAAAACTCGATCAATGAGGCACATTAAGAGTTGTCCCTTGCTTTGTGAATCATACTAGGAAACAATAAGGAGGTTCTTTAAAGCTTCCACGTATCTGTCTGTGTCCTTACCCAATTATCCTTGACTTATTTGCCATCGATCTTGTTGATTGTGGTAAAATCCTAACCACATCCCCTAAAGCATCGCCCGTCACTAGTTTACAATCCATTTTGATACCTCATCAAGAGATGGCCTCAGAGCTAGCGATGAGATAATAACCGTTGATTTGGCCATGGGATGATCCTAGCCAAAAATACTCATTTTACATCACTCATCATGAGTTCCACCTCTGTTGAGTCACCTCAACTGGCACTAAAACCAAATCCGCACGATGGGGAGGAACTCCACCCATTGGTGTTCACAGGTTTCCTTCTGAATGACACAGGCTAACTAATGATAATGCAAGGGCCAATGATGGGTTAAGAAATTAACTGCATCACTCATTGTGGGTTAACTTCTTGCAAAGGCAATGAAACACTCGATTGGAGATTGACTTTGGAACCAACAATGAGTCAAGAATTTGAACATATCGTTGGTCGCTTGTTACTTCCCAATGGTAGGAACACAAAATATGATGGGTGATATAACACTTACCATGAACTCCATTGGTGTTACAATAGGAAGTATATTGCTCATTGTGTAATGAGCATGAGCATTTTAATCAAAACTTGCGATGAGCGATAGCCTAGGAACAACACACATAAAGGGTGTGAAAGCGCATGTGGGGATAAGATGTTTATCAAGAGGGGGCCCACCTAGGCATAATAGGTGGCTCGAATGATGGGGTCAATCAAAGATGATAGTAGGATCCATAAAATGCCACTTGATTTAAATGGTGACCTAGTGCAGCTGGTCAATGAACGAATGGAAGCCCATAAATGGGTTAAGGGTACAAGTGAGTAAAGTGATAAAACCCTAAACCATGGAAAAATTAATGACAAAGAGGTCACAAACTTGAAGATAGAACTAGTGGAACAATGAAAATTTAGGGTTCCACCAATGGCTCCGACTGGGGATGTATGACTCTTGCAGGCATAACAAGATTCTAGATCTCTGATTTCACAAACCAACAAGAAGAATTGCATGGTTGTGGGGATATAGAATGTAACCCTCCTTTTTCATCACATAGGTCTTCTCACCCATTATTATTGACTTCATTTTCCAAATTGGAGACCCAATGGCCTCCCAAATTTTAGAAGGAGCTCTTTCCTCTGTCAAATACCTTATTTTGTTTCGATATTAATGGATCAAGATCTGCATTGTGCACTTCTAAACAACTAGTACCACCTAGATTGACATCATCCACTCCACTTACCATGCAGTTGTTTTGCTCATTATCCTATTGCATCACAAGCTCATCTAGATGAATTGGAAAGATAAAAATTTCATATTCCACCTGATCATAGATTGTGACGTTACATTCCATTTGTTCATTAGATTGAAGGTCTTCAATAACACCCTGTTGTATGCAATATCCAATTTCTCCAAAGATATTTGAGGAATGGAATACAAGTACAAGAGAATATTCATTATGCCCTGCCCCAATTTCCACTTCATTAGATGGAAGCAACTCCATGATAAGATCCATAAGGTGTGGAGCTTCTGCAAAAAATTTGAGTGCACACTCACACTGATCAACATTATGCTTGATGTCATTTTCTCCCTTAGGTACCCTTTCAAATGAATCAAAAAATCCTATAGCATTTGCATAATCTGTAGGTTCAACAAATTATTTCTCATCAACACCAACATTGCACTCAGTATTGCTATCTTCATCTTTGGGGTCTTCTTCATGTGGATAACCATCACTTTTCTCACATGACTGAGTAATTGTTGAACCAACACTACCTCGCTCAAAGGAAAAGTCAAAATATTTGGTATCAAGCTTACCTTCCCCACCTGCTAGCAACTGTATCACATCCTTCATATGTGCAAGTAATACCTACCAAGCACTCATCAGAATCTTCAATCAAAAGTGGATTATTCCTAATCCAGTAGAAAACATTATTTGTTATCCCACATACTGATAAGAGCCCATCAAATAATGGATTTTCCCATAACCTCATTTTCATCAAAGAAAAATCTACCTTCTTAGTATGAAATTCAAAATATTCCATATCACCATTATATTCAGAATTATCACAATCCCTGGAAGAAAATGTAGATGAATTCTCCATTCTATCCACATCACCAATATTTAATCCCTTCAATTCACATTCTAAGAAAGCATTATTAGATAAATCAATAAGGTGGTCAATATTATTAACATATGATGACACTAATCCAAAATCCATGTGCTTGTCACAATGTACAATTTTCCCATTTAATAATGAAAAACTTTTATTGTCCACAAGTACCTTATACTCCTCTTCATGTGTACTTGACTTTTCCTCTACTTCATATGAGCAATCAGAAACAATAGGGCCAAAAGCATGTTCATCATTTTTAGCTTCATACTCAGTACCAACATACTAAATACATATGTGCTTATCTTCAAGTTCTTCATCATTCACCAAATTGATATGCTCCATTGATGACAAACCCACATCACATTCCAAATTGCATTAAGTGCAACTCGATCATCTACTAGGGGACAAGTGACTTCATCAGCATTCATATCACTACATTCTCTAGGTGGAGAAAACACCTCTAGATCATCCTTATAGGAGCATTCATAAGCATCATAACAATAGTCAAGTTGGTATCATTATATTCCTCATCACAAGAAAAATCATCATTATACAAGCCATGTTTAGAGTCTTTGAAGTGAGCCCTTGAACATACATCTTCAATATCTTGATTATTTATTTGTGATGGAATGTCATCAACCTTAGTAGTATTCTCATTGACCAAGACATGACATGGAATGGCATCAGACACCTCTTTTTCCTCTCCTTTTTCCTGAGATATCACTAGGAAAGCATTCATACATATTTACCTTATTATTGTCCCATGTACCTTTTTTTTCAGCAATACCGGTTTGCTTTTCCTTTTGACTCTTTTTAATAAAATAATTATTGTCTTTATCTTGGGAATCTATACTTTGTGCATGTTCACATTTGAAAGATTCCATAGCCTTTGTCTAGTTGGATATTTGATCAAAACTATGAGGCTTCAAATCTTTATGCAAAGCACTCAACCCAGATTCATAAATTTCACAAAAAAAATCAATGCACTTAGAATCTTCAGGTTTGCAAATGAGAGGGACTTCTATCAAAGCATCCAAAAACCTCAAAAATAGTTCATATGATGATTCTCCATTAAACCTCTACATTTTATACAAATTTTCAGTAGAAGACTTTCAAACAACATTGCTCAAACTATGTTCACTCTTGGCATGGGATTTATTATGATCTACACATTCTAACAATGATAAACCATAGTATAAGAGATATTTCCATCTTGGCAATCATTTTGAATTCCAATGTCTGAGTTCTACCTACATGAGGTGCACTTGGGTGGCCAATATTCACATGCTTATGTCCTTTCATCATTGAGTAGTTCAAATTGTTCTCAATATCCATGACACTTTGGTATGACTGATGTAATGTTGTAGGCTCTCTATCCCTCAATAGATAACCCATCTTACTATCAAATGCACCAAGGTTCATGATCAAGAATTCAACATCATTTGGTTTGATATGTTCAGGGATATCCTTTATAGCTCTTGTAAATTTCAGATTAAAAGAAGGGACTAATTCATATTTTTGTCATTGAATTTGCATGAAATTTCTCCTCACTTCATTTGGATTCACCCTTTCACCAAATTGTTCCATGAAAATTTTCTTAAGTTCATTCCAAGAGTATATAGAGGATAATGGTAAGAAAGAGAACTAGTCTCTTACATCCCCTTTCAAGGATTGCACTAACAATTTCATAATCACATCTTCAAAATCCACTTCATAATATCCCATTAAATCTCCAAACTCCTGTAAATGTTTGTTTGTTGACTTAGACTTCTCTCCATTAAATTTTGGTATCTTGTCCCTGATCTTGGGTGGTCCAATGTTTCGAAAGCCACAAATATTACAAAAATTTATGGCCCTGTACCTTTCAGTACTGAAATTCCTTTGACGTGATAGGAGGTACTCATCATCTATCATTGCATTCATGTTTGGGTCTAGATGTACAATTTGACAAGACATCTAATTCTATCCTTTGCAAATTTTGTCAATGTTATTAAAAGGTAACTCAAATTCCTTTTACACTTAAGAGCGGTAGCATTTATTATATAAATTTTCTAATTCTACTTTGCATAATGCTATTCAACAAGCAAGATTCATAAATATGATAGGTTTCAACATCCATATCAACTTCACTTTAAGATTATAAAAATATATCATTCCTTTCCTTATCTTAGTGCTATTTCACCAAATTGGGAAGCATTTAAGTCCTATATCTTGAAAATTCCCAAAAATTATCTACAAATATAATGATATTTCCTCAGATTTATGAGAATAACTGGATTTTCAAAGCAACTTTTCACCTTCGATTTTGAAGTTTGCAGATTTGGAGTCTTATCATATTATTTGTCAGGTTCTTTGAGTGAAAGTCACCACCTCTTCTTTAGAGGATTATTCTTCAAAACATATTGAAGTGTCTTCAAGGTAGATCTAGTTCTAGGTTTGCTTCAACAACGGAGTCACCTTCAAATCTTTCAAACTTGTCTGCTACTAACACTTCCACCAGGTTCAAGAATTACACAAGGTCTGAATTGGATGTTCAAATTTATCACACCATTTGACTCTGTAATAAAACAATATGCAACTGGAGAATGAAAAATGTCCCCAATAGAGTTTCCATTCTTGTTGGTGATTTTTCTAGCTAACCTTGGAATTTTCTAAAAGTTAGCCAACCTTTATGTTCAAAATTTTCTAAAGATTAGTGGCCAACACAATGAATAGAGAATTCTAAGGTCTCTATTCCTACACTTTAGGCTCTGTAGGACCAAGGAGGGTATTCCTTATTGTGTTCATTTGGTATATCAACTTCTGAAGAACACTTAAATACATATTCATTCTTATTTGAGGAAAACACAATAAATTTACTAAATATTTGGTAGGTATTTTAGCAATTTAATGTTTATGTTGCTAAGAATGTAGATACATTTCAAACATACATTTTAGAATTGGAAGAAATTTATAAAATATTGTCCTAATTTTGAATCCATAGCTAGGCATGTTACTTATTCCTTTAATTGCATGAATTATTGATAAACAAGCCAGTGCTTCATCAATTGGGTAAATGGAATCAAATATGAAACAACCAGTAATACACCAATTCATTAATTCTAACATATACATGGACTACCTCTGTAATGTCCTGCAATACAAAGGCTCACATTATCCAAAACATTACTTATCAAATCCTCATAAATTCTCACACACCTATGGCTTTTCCCAAGCATTCTAATTAACCCATTGAGCTAAAGAAAAGAAATAAAGCTATACATTCAACTGAACCATTGATGATAAATGAAACAATCTTTGATAATTTCATTTATGATCTATGAAAATGTACAAAAGGAGAGTATATGATCTGGAACTTATATTTGTTCCAATATCAGTGATCTGTGTAAAACCATTTAAGACTATTACATATATCACCTATACCCAAGACATTTTATTAGAAATTTCATCAAGTATTTTGCATTATCATTTTACTTCCTATGCTCAAATCCTACCTAAACTTACTAGACTCAAAATTTCAATTAGAACCCCCTGCATTGAGCCATGAAATCCCTTTTAACACAAGGGAGTGACAAAGCATCTGACTCAAAATGTAATTACATTTCATGTTAATTTTAAAATTCATTTCACTGAGGTTAATTTCTGAAACCATTACATCTTTAATCATTCTTTTTCATGGGAGAAAAAAAGGAGAAAAGGAATGCCAACCCATTTGTTGAAGTTTCCATACAAGCCTTCCAAAATGCATCACCAAAATTGGCACGTTCACCAACACTGGAATAACCACCATCACAATCATCAACATGAACTCATGAACCAACACCAACAAAACGAACCAATAGAACTAGCCACCTGGAAGCCAAATCACCATAGCACCCAAAACCCAACACCATTAGAAAAGGACACGAGTGTTACTTGGTCTTGTCAGCCGCCGAGTAACCAACCTCACAAGGTCTTATGATAGAGAGTGGAGTTGCAATAACAATCTCATCCTCCAAATCGTTATAAGGAACCAAAGAAGCAAGGCATTGACTAGGGCTAGGGCTAACTCCTCCTTCACTTGAAGAGCTATTAGAAACTAAAATAGGAGCAACAAGTTTCTCCAAGAAAGCCCTAGGACATGAATCGGACCTTGTAAATTCTTTCACAAACAAAGGTCCCTTTTCTTTTATCTCAGTCACTTTCTGTGACACAACTCTACTTCTTAGGGAATAGGTGCTCCTAAAATTCACCTTCTCACATTTCTTGCATGCACTCCTCTTTTTTCTTGGAACAATTGGCACCTTAGCCATGAGGGGTTTATCCTCAGGCATGCATGCAAGTGGTTCTTTCATACTCAACCTTTGAGACCTCCAAATTTGTGTGAAAAGAGTACTAGGATCACTCATTTTTCCAGGATATAGTGACAACCAGAGCCAATTATGCAGAAAAACACAAACCACAGTTTTCAAGAAATTCACACATATAGGTAGTGAAAACACCCACGGATTTCAGTTGTAGAGGAAAGATGAACCGTAATTAGAAATGCAACAAGAATACACACCTACATACCAGAAGACATCAATCGACCAACAAGGCACATTAAGAGTCACTCCTTGCTTTGTGGATCATACCAGGAAACAACGAGGAGGTGCTTTAAAGCTGCCATGTATCCATCCATATCCTTACCCAATTGTCCTTGACTCGTCCACCGTCAATCCTATTGATTGTGGTAAAATCTTGACCACATCCCCTAAAGCATCTCTTGTCGCCAGTTCACAATCCATTTTGATACCTCATCAATTCATGGCCTCAGAGCCAACGATGAGATAATAACTGTTGATTTGGCCATGAGACAATCTTAGCCAAAAATCCTCATTTTACATTGCTCATTGCAAGTTCCACCTCTATTGAAGCACCTCAACCAACGATAAAATGAACCCACACAATGGGGAGGAGCTCCACCCATCGGCGATTGCGAGTTTTCTTTTGAATGATACGAGCTACCAGACAACATCGCAAGGGATAGCGATAGGTTAAGGAAGTAACCGCATCACTCATCGCGGGTTAAATTCTTGCAGCAATAATGAAACACTTAGTTGACGATTGACTTTGGAACCAATAATGAGTCAAGAATTCAACCACATCTTTGGTCACTTGTTACTTCCCAACGGTAGGAACACAACATGTGATGAGTGATGAAACACTTACCATGAACTCCAATGGTGTTACAACTGGGAGTATATCTCTCATCATGTGATGAGCATGGGAATTTTAATTAGAACTCGCGATGAGTGATAGCCTTGGAACAACACACATAAAAAGTGTGAAAGCGCATGTGGGGATAAGTTGTTTATCAAGAGAGGGCCTGCCTAGGCATAACAAGTGGCTTGAATTATGGGGTCGGTCAAAGATGACATCGAGAGCCATAAAATTCCACTTGATTTAAATGGTGACATGGTACAACCGATCAATGAACGGATGCAACATTAAGGAAAAGGAAGCCACACTTGCTTGAAGATAGAATTAGTGGAACAATGAAAATTTGGGGTTCCACCATAATTTTCATGAAATGTGGTGTGAACTCAACTCTTTTTCTTGTGCCACTGTGTACTATAATAAATCAAAAGGATATTATTAGATAAAGAAGGTAAAAAAAGTACATCATTGAATGTTCTCCAATTTCAATAGTTCCTTTTCTAAGAGCTGACATATGGTGTTATCCACCATCAATATTTTTGGGAATGAACAAGGCTCAAATATGGAAAATAGTTCCTTGGATGCATTCATGATGCAAGAGCATCTCAATAATTTAACTATCTGCATCGTCAATTTAGTCTCAACATAATTTTCATTTTCATTGGGTTTGTGATTGAATCTTGACTTTATATTTTGGTGGTTGCTGTAACAATCTTGTGCAATTTAAATGATAATTTGAATTTAAATGTTTGCAAATAGTTGAGTAGAGTACTTGGGTTGAAGTAAATATTTAAATATTCATAATAAATATATTCAAATAATGCCCAAGCATGGTAGCAACCATAAAGTTTAAATGTCAAGAAAAAAACATAAATTATTTTTTGCATAAAGTGATTGGGAATTGGAAAAGGCATGTAAGGTAAGGTAATGAAGGGATGAATGTCCAAAAGATGAAGAGAACAAACCAAAATTCCTTGCTGGAAAAAGGAGTCATAGGTCAAATAATAATAATAATAAAAAAATAACAAATGCTATGCAATAGATAGAGGGAGAGAGCAGGCCACACCCCTATGGTATGAGAGATTTAAGAGCAAAGAAATCAACACAGGAAGATTTAAAGAAATATAAAATAAAATAAAATGAACTTATAGAAGGAAAATGAATAGGCTCGTCACAAAGAGAGAGAATTAAGGGGCATGGATGTACAGATTGAATTTTGGGGGGAAAATGAGGAGAGGTTAAAAAACATAGTGAAAAAAGAATTCCACACAAGGCTGCAACATAGAAAGAGATAAGGAAATGATATCAGTTAAAGCCACACAATGATGGGAAATGTCATAGATGAAGGAGAAGTTGAAAATACAGAGGAGTTGAGCAAGCAATTTTGAAGTAATGGTGTATCACATGAAGAATGCAAATTGGAATGAGCAGAGTTGAAAGGAAGGTGTCAACGTTAGGAGTAAAAGATAATTGTAGATAAGAACTGTAAATTGCCAATGTATAAAGTATTTTTTTTCCTATAGATTGAGAAACAATAAAATACAAATAAATTTTGGAATTATTGAAATTTGAGATTCCTCTGACAATTTAGGAGTTTGAACCAAAATTTCTTCATGGTATCTTGCCTATGAACTGTGAAATAGTTGTATTGGGTTTGTTTTTAATGAAATTCAATATTAATGAAATTGGAATTGCAAATTGAATAGATTATCGGATTGAGTTTTTTTCAGGTTGCAAATAGAGGGATTTTTGGTTTCCATTAAATGGTGTTATTTTTGGATTTTAAGTTCATTTGTGTCAACTCATGTGGTGCAATGCCTTGAAATAAAGAAGCCACTTGTGTGATATGTTATTTTCATATACAACAAGTGTCATACCATTATTCTTATCCCTTGACCTGAAAATATGGATGATGTGGATGTGGAAAGGGAAGAACCACATCTCTTAGGAAATTTAATTTGAGTTTGTTAAAGAAGACTTTTCAACTCACCAATTACCTTTTTGTAAAATTGGTGTTCTTCATGCCCTAGTCTCTTACAATAAGTACATTTGGGTTTGTCCAAAAAAGACAAGGGAGATGGAGATGCAGATTCAAAGGATGGGCATGAGGATTTTCTTGTCAAGGTGTTGATGAGGATGAATTTCTTTTCAACCTTCTACTTGAGGCTTGATCTTGTAGGTATTTTTCCTCTACACCTTGAGGCTTCTAGGTTCATGTAGGTAATAGAGGTGCTTTTTTCCAACTTTTCTTTCAGCCTTGCTAAGGGGTTTCTTCCTGAGACAATAGCTTATGTTTCCCTTTCGATTGGTTTCGATGCTCCAAAAATAGTGGGGTTGGGTCCTTATCATGTGGGTTCCATTATATTGTTGTGTCTTGTTATCCTTACTAACATGTATACAATTTGTAGAAATGCAATGCTAGGTCTATTGTAGATGCTCCCTGTTGTCACATAAAATTGCACCCTACTGAATAGGAGTTTAGTGTTCTAATGAGTCAATGGAAACAACCTTGAGGTGTGGGACCATGCACGAATGAGGTTGAATCTCTAGAGAAGGCTAGCTTCCTCTTCTAAACTAAGTGCAATTGTGTTGGTCAAACCCATCACAATGAAAACCCTATCACTACTCTAATTTAACAAATCAAAGAGGAAAGGGGATAAAAGATAACATAAAATGGAAAGAAGGTGATGCACCAAGATATAAATGTGTTTCTTATTTGCTTTAGATTGCACAAAATATCAACAAATTAGCTAAAACAAGCACTCAGACATGAAGGTAAGATATTTTTTACTCAAACATGCAAGAAACACCTATGATAATAGTAAGATTTTATTGATACTAGGCATAAAATCTAGAATTTACAATGGAAAAATGCAAGATGCAAGGTTTGCCAAAGAAAACTGTGAGAGGAGCCCAAAAGAAGAACCCATAGAAAATATACAAGTGTTGCCTTTATAGTTTGGGCATAACTATGATGAATAAACCCAACCCTAACCTAGCTAGGGTTAGCAGTTAAAGAAATATCTTCCTGAAAGTCATCCAAAATCCCTAATGAAATCAAGGGATTTTTTAGAAGCATTAAGTAGAAGCAATGAATGAGTATGGCCACCAAAAATCCACTTGGAGGAGTTAGAGAATGTATTAAAGTTGTCCCTGAAGCTGTAAAAATTAATCTAGTAGTTGGGGAGTTGTTGCGCAGTAATGGCATTGCCCAAAAAAAACACGATGTAGCTATTGCTAGGACTTCACTATGTTGAGGGGAAAATTTTCTTGGTCTTGTTGATATTCACCTTTCCTCTCAAAAAACTTCTATCCAAATATCAGAGGGACTACAATTTAGCTCCCTCTGATATTCCTTTGTCACTTGAATGTCGCTTGTTTCTTTCTCAGGTCCCACCAACTTTCTGTCTTGCACCATTGACTGAACCAACATCGGCATGTCAGAGAGACCCCTAAGACAGTCTCTTCAAAAATTCACTATCACCTTGATGTGGCTCAGTAATTTTCCTCTAGAACTTTACACCATTGAAGACACACTAGCATATTAGGCTGAGACACTTTAGGGTATCCCTGATATTCATCCTTCTCTCTGATATCACTGGAAAAAGATGCGGGCCCACAAAGACATGTGTTTCCTCAACATTCACCATTTGTAGCTGCCCCCATCCTATTGGGATGTCGAAGGGACCATCATCAATGTCTCGTCGATATCCACTTGTCCCTCCGATGAAGAGATCATTCCTTCCATTGGAACATTAAAGGGACCACATTTTAGGTCTTGTCGATATTGAAATGTCTCCTTGATACAACTCCATCAGGATATTGGAGGGACCACATTTTAGGCTCATCAATATCTGTTAGTCCCTCTAATATCATTTCTAATCATCCATCGAAATGTCAAAGGGACAAGCCTTAAGGTCCCACTGATATTTATCTTTCTCTTTGGTGAGGAGCCCTTTGAGATCGAGCATTAGGCCGTTAGATGTTGGAGGATGAAGGGAGTGGAAGAAGATAAAGGGGAAGGCTGATATCCAAGCCCCAAAAGCTTGGTGAAAATGGAGAAAGGAGATGGAGGCAGAAGGATGGAAGAGGAGAAAGATGATAAGGGGGAAAGGGAAAGGTTGAAGGCCGAAGGCTTAGAGGAAATATGGGAAAGAAGGAGTGATGGAGAAGGCATGAAGGAAGCAGGTGAGAAAAAGACTGAAAACCCGAAATATTGGGACTTATCTAATTCAGGAACCCTCAAGGAAAACTCATGTAAGATGGCTCATTTAAGATTTCTTAGATTGGATATCAGTGATGGTTCATCTAAGGGGGGCATAAAATGTCAACATTTTGGAAATTTCTATGGGATGATTGTCTGCTAATCATAGAATCCAGAGGCCTTATTAGTCCATTGGGCACAAAGTAATGAAGGGAATTTAAAAAATTGGGTCTCCCAAGGGAAAAAAAAAACATGTGCAGGCCTACACTTGGAGGAAAGCATGAAAACTAGGAACATACATTCCCTTAAGGAGAATGTAGGGTGTGCAAATCACTTCATGGGAAGAAAAATATTTACAATATGTACTTTGAAAATTCAAAACTTATTAGAAATAAGATTTGAAGCGTATCCCATTGATTGAGATTGGAAGAAGCTCACCATCCAACCTAAAAAGATAAAATGCATTGGCCTCCTTGCAACTAGTGATGATGTATAGACCACTTGACATGGCATCAAAATTGGAATGTCTTCTAGCTTTGGCTTAGTCTGTATCCCATTTCAGCATTAGGTCTCCCTCTTGGAACACCCTATGAACTTCCTTCTTGTCAATTTTTTTTTTTGACCTGTGCTTGATGTGCTTCTATGACTTGCATAGATTTGTTCCTTGTCTCGTCCAATTCCAAGAGTTCAACCATCCTTACTGTCATAGCATCACTTTCCTCTAACTCCAACTGATGTGCCAACTCAAGGGAAGACAACTCTAATGATAATGGTAACCTTGCTTCCCTTCCATAAATGAGCATGGAGGGAGAACTACCAATCACTCTTTTAGGAGTAATCCTATCAAACCAAAGGGCTATCTTCAACTTTCTATGTGAGACCCTTTGGTTGTCTTCAATGGTCCTTGTGATAATTTTGATGAGGTTTTTATTTGAAGACTTGGCTAAACCATTACCCTGAGGTTAATAATTAGATGAGGTCTTCAAGTAAATGCCATGTTTGATTTCCTAATCAAGGATTTGAGCACTAGTAAAATCATTGGAATTATCTAAAATAATGGTGGAAAGAGTGCCAAATTTGGTAACAATTTTGTGAAAGAATTCTAAAACTAAAGCATTAGTGACATCCTTCAAAGAAACTACCTCTATCGACCTGGTAAAGTAGTATGTGGTTTTCAAAATCCATTTATGACCAGAACTTTATGGTGGATTTATCATGCCAATAAAATCCAAACCCCACTGCATAAATGGTTTATCAAATTGAATGGGGTGAAGAGGAAGGGTAGCCAACCTTTTCTTTCCAAAAAAGAAAGCACACTTTTTGCAATTTCTCACCCATTTGTGAGTGTCATTGAACAAAGTTGGCCAATAATAACCAACCCTCATAATCTTTGTGGTAGTAGTCCTTGAAAAAAATGGCCACCTAAAGAGCCATCATGAAATTCATTTAGCATTTTGCTGACATGATCTACCTCTATGCATCTTAATAGGACTCCCTTGAAATCCTTTTTGAAGAGCATGTCATCCACTATGATATGGGGAATGGACTATAATATGAAATATCTTCTTTTGGTCCTAGTTAGACCCAAATAATATCTACCTTCCTATAAAAAGGTAGTCATATCATGCATCCAATTGCCTTGTATGTTTGTATTTGGTGCTTGTTGTTCATGTAGCACAAGGGAAATCTCTATAGGAGACTCAAATGTTGAGATAAGTTTCTCACACATCCCTTTTCCTCTCAATAGCTCAGTGATCTTGATGTCAACGTCATACTCCATCACCTTGGTGATCCACCCAACCATTTTTTATTGATATCTCTACTCAAAAGGAACTCTTTAATGTTGATGTGGGGCACCATTAGTTGTATCATATTATTAGACATGTCTCTAAATTTTATCAATGCTCTAACACCAACAAGAGCTTTCTTTTCAATGTAGCTATACTTGACCTGATAATCCTTGAGCCCTTCACTAAAGAAAGCAATGGGTTGCTCCAGATCTTCTTTATTTACTTGGGTTAGGATAGTTTATGTACTTGCTTCACCTCCAAAGGTATAAATAATGAAATCCTTGTCATATTTAGGATTGACAAGGGTAGGAGCTTGAGCAATTTCTTTTTTGATAGCCTCAAAACTATCTTTACCTTCTTTGGTCCACTTGAAGACCAAATTTTTCTCAATCATAGAAGTAAGAGGCTTTACCAAAGCAACAAGGTTTAGAATGAACCTCCTCACAAAGTTAATTGTTCCTAAGAAACTCTGTAATCATTTCTTGTGACTGGGAAGTGGGATGGTCAAGATAGATTTTACTCTTGTGAGATCAATGACCAAGCCATCCTTTGAAACAATATGCCCAAGAATCTTGCCCTGATCAGTAGCAAAGACACATTTATTTGGATTTAGGGAATACCATATTCCCTAAATTTTTGAAATACTTGCTCAAGGTGACTAAAATGGACTTCTACATGCTTTGAAAACACTATGATATCATCCAAATAGACCAAAACAAACTATCTAAAAACACCTTTAAATGCCATATCCATGGCTCTCTAAAAATTTGCACCTGCATTGGTTAGACAAAAAGGAAATTACAATAAGCATAGGTGCCCCACTTTGTAGTAAATGTTGTCTTATGTTGATCATATTCTTGGACTAGAATTTGGTTGTAGCCTGAGTAACCTTCCAAGAAAGAAAACCTTTCTAAACCATTGTCTCTTTGTAAAATCTGCTTGATGGAGGGGAGGGGATAATGATCCTTTAGGGATGCTCTATTTAGATCCCTAAAATCTATACAAAGTCTTATCTCCCCATTATTTTTTCTGATAGGAACAAGATTTGCAACCCATGAAGAATGCTTGATGGGAAAAATTATTCTAGCCTCAATTAATTTGGCCAACTCCTTTCTCATCAAAGGCTCAATCTTAGGATTTATAGGACTTTTTTTGCCTTATAGGTTTGGCATCTGGATCTAATTCAATGTTATGTTGGGAAAGTCCTAGGTTAAAACCCTTTAGTTCTTCATAAGTACAAGAAATTACATCATTGTATCTATTGCAAAGATCTATGAAAACATCATGTTCAGCAATAGAGCATAACTTTCCCAAGTTTAGAGACTTTCCCTCTAAATTTTCTATTAGCTTGAAGTCACCCTTATTTGAAGCTAAGTTCATCCTTTTTTTCTTTAATTGGTCATTAGGGTTGAAATTACCTTCAAGGGTGATAAGGCCATTTGGTAGCTTGTTGCTACTCAGCTGCACAATCTGATCACCATACTGATTTTGTAACTTGGACTGATTTCTTTTAGAAAATTCGGCCTCATATTATAGAAAATTCACTATCTATTGGTCATTGTCAAATACTTGCCAATGATCTTGATTATCTGGAACAACAGGCCTCACCACAAGTCTGATATGTTGCTCCTTCTTTACTTACAATATATGTTGGTATGCCAAATTGAGCACCAATTGCTGCAAGTCTATTAGTTTGTTTATTCTGATCTCTCAAAATTGTTTGGATGTTAAAACCTTCAAAGTCCTTAATTAAATCCCAAACCATATGCTTATAGGATTTGAGTAGATTATTCTTGGTTGAACTTTAAGTTCGGACTTGATGAACAACCAATTCACTGTCACCAATAACATGTAACAATTTGATATTTACTTTTTGTGTAAGTTCGAGACCTTGGATGAGTGCTTCATACTTAGCCATGTTGTTAGTGCAACTAAAATGAAGCCTGAAAGAAAAGTAATATTTCTCCTTGCTTGGAGATACCAACATTACACCGGCATCAACACCAACACCATTTTTGTTCCTAGAACCATAAAAAGACATTTGCCACAATCCCCCTAGATTCTCTTGAGCTTTTATGAGATTGGGGATAGGAGCATTCTCTTCATGAATGCAATAGGTGCCAACACTAGTATCTTACACTTTAGCAATACTAATTGGGTAAAAAAGTAAAGCACTGCCCCATTCATCTAACAAACAATTAGGTACCTCCTCTATAGGATTTGCAGACTCAAGAACATAAAACTCTTCCTTTTGATCATGCATTGTGTAGTTCATGTTTATTGGACTAGGACTGTAAGGTTCGAGATGATCCTTTGCTATGGGCTCAGATTTGATGGTTTTTTTAGTGCCATATCTAGTTCTAATTATCATGTGATAAAAGTTAGTAGACAAGTACCCATCTATCTTAGCAGTCAAATACCTAGACAAGCAAATGGAAAAATGAGCAAGGAGGTATATGACTGAAATGTCTTGAAACACATCACAATCGAGACATGCATGTAAGGACAATTTTAAGTTTTTAATTACCCCCATAGTATTAACAGTAGTGCCATCCAATTGTAAAAAATTTATAGCCACCGGTTCATACTTGATACCAAGCATGTCAACAATTCCATTAGGCATGATTGAACTACTTGGCCCTTAGTCTATCATACAATTATGCACTATATGGCTCCCGATAATTAAAGAAAGATAGAAAGGAGGTGGCTTATTGATTTTGTTTGGATTTCCTTCTTCCTTTTGGGGCTACACTAGGTTGATTGATGGAGTAGGCTTCTCCTTTTCTTGCACATCCTCTATTTGTTTATGTTCCTTCAAATCTTGTTGTAGTAAATCCCTTTGTGATGGGATAGATAGAGCCTCCCGCATGGTTATATCCAAATTGGATTTCTTCATTTGTTCTACTATGTTGAATGGAAGTTGACTAGCTTTAGAAGGAACGTTTGGAACAAGGTCAACTCTTGTTGCTTTTGTGATCTTAGGCTACACCACTTGTTTGGGCCTATTAACAGGTATATTTGATTGTGAAATATTTGTTGTTCTACTTGTTGGTCCAACATTTGCACTTGGTTGAGGTTGTTGAGAGACTAATTCTTTCTCAACCATGGAAGATGCACCACCCTCCATTGCTCTTTTCTTTGATCTTGTATTATGGGTTATTGCATCAGTATTTGCTTGATTTACACCATAGAAAAATTCTTGACCCCAAATGAAAAATGAGGAGTCACCACGTGCCTAATTTTGATTATTGGCAGTTGTTTGGTTCATGCCAATTTTTTTCTTTGAAGTGGAGGTCTCATTTTGAGCTACCAAAATTTGCACAAACTCACCATTTTTACAAGTATTTTGATTATGAGCTTGCTGACAAGGGTAACACCACTCTTTCTCTTGTGCTAGATTATTTTTCATTGGGACCAAAGTCTTAGGATTGTTGGAAATAGGTGTATTCATGTTATTCATGGGCTTAATATGATTCCATTGATTTTTTCCTTGCTAATGTGGTCTATTTTGTTGATAACCCTAATTTTGAGGCTGATAAGGCCTATTGTTTTGAGTGTGCTTCCTATCCATTGCTAAATAATTTTTTGTTCATATTTTGGAGCAAGGTGCCCCAATCTTCCAGAAGTGTAGTAGAAGTAGAAGGTTGGCTTGTGGAAACCACTAAAGTTGGAGCCACCATTGGATGTGAAGGAAGCTCTAGAAATAAAGGCATTGGTGACCTAGGAGCTATCTTCCTAGCCTAATTAAACATTTTTTTGCCCTTATGGAAACATCACATGCACCTAGAAAAGTGTTACCACCCATTGATTGAATCATAATAGCTACATCACTATTAAGAGCTCTTAAGAAGTATAGGAAAGCATGATCGGGCAAAGGTTTAACCAAGGTAGGGATTTTCTCCCAAGTCTTTTGAAATCTGTAGTTGAAATCAATCATGAATTCATGAGGTGCTCTTTTAATTGTGGTTAGTTGTTCTACCAAGGAAAAATGGTCTCTCTTGTCTTCAAAATGTTTGCATAACTTCTCCCCTAATTCATCCCAGTTGTGATTAGAGTTAGGTGGAATACCTCTATACCATTGTAGTGCTTTACCTTTCAATGAAGTGGCAAGTAATCTAACAAGAACATTGTCTTCTATTACATCATGCACTGAGCATATGTTCCCCACAACAATGATGTGCTTTTCTTGAGTTGTAGAAGTTTCACCAGTAAAATGATGAATACTTTTGAGGGCATTGACTGGTATATCATCCTTTTGGGCTAAAATTAAGGGGTTGCCACCGATAAAAGACACAAAAGGTTGATTTCTGGGTAAAGCCATATGGAATAAATTTATGTTTGTATAAGAAACAAGTGTCCTAGTTTGAAATAACCTACTCACATGTGGCATAGATTGAGCTCTAGGAGATGGACCTATACTCCTATTTATTCTTATAGGTGACAAAGATGGTTTATTTCTTCTTTTAGAAGTGGAAAAAGAGAGTTGAATGTATTGGAAATTACCTCTAGAAGGTGTTCTTATTTGGATTCTTGGCATGAATGTGCAGATTTGATCTTGAACCAAGAGTTCTAGGTAGTAGCAGGGTCACCAATTTGTATGTAGAGTCCTCCCTTGACAGTAGATTTTCTAGGTACTTGTTTGAGAGCCTCTTCAAGGCTGCAATGTTGAGAGTAACACCATTCTCTCAACAAAATGAATGAAATTTCTTCTTATGTCCCATCAGACGTGCCAAAAACTATTGTCACATAAAACTTCACCCTACTGAACAAGAGTTCAATGTTCTAATGACACAATGGAAATAACCTCAAGGTGTGGGACCTTGTGCAAATGAGGTTGAATCTTTGGAGAAGACCGACTTCTTCTTCTAATTTAAGTGCAATTGTGTTGGTCTAACCCAACACAGTGAAAACCCTATCACTACTCTAATCTAACAACTCATAGAGGAAAAGGGATAGAAAATAACATAAAATGAAAAGAAGGTGATGCACCAAGATAGAAATGTGTTTCTTCTTTGCTTCAGATTGCACAAAATATCAACAAATCAGCTAAAAAAATCATTCAGACATGAAGGTAAGAGATTTTTTTACTCAAAAATGCAAGAAATAACTATGATAATAGTAAGATTTTATTGATATTAGGCATAAAATCTAGACTTTACAATGGCGGAATGCAAGATGCAGGGTCTACAAAAGAAAATTGTGAGAGGAGCCCAAAAGAGGAACCCCTAAAAAATATACAAGTGTTGCCTTTATAGTTCAGGCATAACTACGATGAATACACCCAATCCTAACCCAGCTAGGGTTAGCAGTTAAAGAAATATCTACTCAACGAAATATCTGCCTGAAAGTCATCCAAAATCCCCCACAAAATCAAGGGTATGGGTAAGGGATTTGTTAGAAATCATGAAGTAGCAGCAATGAATGAGTATGGTTTGCAAAAATCCACTTGGAGGAGTTAGAGAATGCATTAAAGTTGGCCTTGAATCTATAACAATCAAATTTGGTAGCTAAGGAGTTGTTGCACAGTAATGGAGTCACCTAGAAAAAACACAATGCAACTATTGCTAGGACTTCACTGTGTTGTGGGGACAATTTTCTTGGTCCCACCGATATTCACCTTTCCTCCTGATAAGCTTCCATCAGAATATTGAAGGGATTGCAATTTAGCTCCCTCTAATATCCCTTTTCCACTTCCATGTATCCTATTTCTTCATCTATTCCCACCAACTTTTTGTCTTGCACTATTGATTGAATGAACATTGGCATGTCAAAGAGACCCTTGAGATTGTCTATTCAAAAATTCATTGTCACCTCAATGCAGCTCACCAATTTTCCTTTGGCACTTTACACCATCAAAGGCACACTAGCATATCAGGTTGAGACACTTTAGGGTGTCATCGATATTTATCCTTGTCTCTAATACCATTGGCAAAAGAAACGAGCCCACAAAGACACGTGTCACCTCAACATTCACCATCCATTATCATCACGATCCTATCCAAATGTCAAAGGGACCATCATCAACGTCTCATTGATAACCACCTATCCCTCTAATGAAGAGATCCTTCCTTCCATGGGAATCGAAGGGACCACATTTTAGGTCCCATCGATATCGAAATGTTTCCTTAATACACTGAATGTCGAAGGGACAAGCCTCAAGGTCTCATCGATATTGATCTTTCACTTCGACAAGGAGCCCTGTGAGATTGGGCCTTGGGCCATTAGATGTCAGAGGATGAAGGGAGCGAAAAAAGATAAAGAGGAAGGCTGATAGCTGACCCCAAAAATATTGGTGAAAACAAAGAAAGGAGATGAATGAGGCAGAAGGATGGAAGAGGAGAAATATGGTAAGGGGGAAAGGGAAAGGCTAAAGGCTGAAGGCTTAGAGGAAAGATGGGAAAGGAGGAGAGATGGAGAAGGCATGGAGGAAGCGGGTGAGAGACAAACCAAAAACATAAAATATTAGGACTTAGCCAATTTAGGAACCCTCAAGGAAAACTCATGCAAGATGGCCCATTTAAGATTTCTTGGATTAGACATCAGTGATGGGCCATCTAAGGGGGGCATTAAATTTCAACACTCCCCATGTCCAATACATGAATGGTTTACATCCTTTCTCTTTTTTTCCTCATGCAAGTTGCAGATCACATGAATCCTTGTCTTGGATATATTTTGAATCTGTGTTTAAGGGTGAATTTTGTTGAGCCTTCTCTCAAATCTGGCATTGGCTTGAGTAAGGAGTTCCTTTGCCAAGATATTTCTTAGGCTAAAAGGGAAAATGTTCTCTTTAGAAATTATCCTAGTTGGGATGTGTTGTGGGTGCCCTATCTTCCTCTACATGTGTTTCAAGATAGTGGTATTGGGGTTGTCACCTCTATTGAAGTGTCCTATGTTGCCTCTTCTATTCTTCAAGCCTCTCTAATTATTCTTGATGCATGGGAGGATAAAGATTCTATCGATATGTATTTTCCCTTATTGGGAGATTCTTTGGTTATAAGCCAAACATTGATGTTATTTGTAGCTAGGTGTTCAAATGTTGGAATATTCTAAGTCTTCTTTGTATGTAAACAATCTATTGAGGATTGCACTATTGTCCTTTAGGGAGATCCTTGGTTTCTTGATAAGGAGTTTATTATTTTAAAACAATAGAATATTGGTTTTGATTCTACCAAAGTTAACATGGGTCTACTTGGATTAGACTCCTAGAGCTCCCATTGAAATTATAGGATGAAAGTACCTTTCAAGATATTTCTGACGTTATATGTTAGCTTTTTTCATTGAGAATGTTAAAAAATCTAGAAAAAGGTTCATCTTTGCTAAATTTTGTGTTTGTGTTGAAATTGATAAGGTGTTTCCAAACAATATTAAAGTGTGCTTCCGGTTTGGTGTCTAGGAGTAGGAAATTCATTATGAAACCTCTCCATAGTTCCATTTCCACAAGGTGTGTCACTTCTCCATGATGTGCCAAGATCTTCATCATGAAAAATAACACTCCAAAATGGGTCAAGAAGGAAATGATTTAGCCCTTGCCCTTCCCTTAAGGTCAAGACATCTAATGAGGAGTTTCCTTAGTCTCAATACAAATTTATGGTGTTGGATGTAGTGTCCCTTCGTTTTGGCTGTCCTTGGATTTGGAGTAAGTTCGTTTAGTAAAATTGAGTTGTTTTCTTTGTGTTAATTATTATATTGTTAAATTTTCTTTTGAAATTATGTGATAAAGTAATATTTTAACTAGCCTTGATTAATCAATTTAATTAGATTAAATTGATTACAAGGCGACTCAGTTAATTGGGGTTTAATATAATAATTAAATGTATGATAAAATATGTTATATATATATAGTGATTATTAACTTAGACAGTGAGATTAAAATGCCTATTGATAAAGAAACCAATAAAGCTAAATATTATTATCACTAGTTTTAATTAATTACTCTTAAAGATGATTATTTAATTAAGAGTATAAATTAATTTAAGTTTAAGAGGGAATATATTTTAAATAATTTTTTTTTCTTTACTTATTTTATAAAATATCTCAAGGAGTATATAAATAAAATAAAACAATAATATATATATATACACAAATGCTTAAGTAGCAAAGCTCTAGCTATTAACATATTATCTATTCCATTATTTTGTTATTACACTTGGAATTGTAATCACCTTCATCATTTTTACATTATTATAGCTTGAAAAATTTAGCTAATATTCAAGTAATGAGAGATATATTTGATTAGTTAAAATTCGTTGAAATTTCCTAAGCAAGATTTACTTGTTTTTTTCATTAGGGAAATAGGGTTTATGCTCTTTCTTTTAGAAGCCTTAACATGATTTAGGTAAAAGCATGTCCTTTATTTGTGGGAGGAAAGAGAATTTATTCATAAGAATAAAACAATTTAAAATAAGAAAGTTTTGGAGATTATTCTAATATTATTATTCTTAGAGGAAACTTTAATCTTTTATTTATTTTAAATAGACCCCACTAAAATAAATAGCATGTAAATCTACATGATTTGATATTATCATAACTAGCCTTTTCTATATTAGTGTAAAAATAGAAATAGATAAATAAATATGTGAATAAAGTAATAGAGTGAAGTAAAAGAGGGTTTCAAGTTGAATTATATATATATATATATATATATATATATATATATATATATATACATACATACATACAGAGGAGGTATTAAAGAAAAGAGTTACAGAGTAAAGAAAGTTCTAAGTTTATATTCTCTTACATCTACCTGTTTACATGTTGTACACATGTCTCTTAACATGAAAATCTACTTTACACCTGTCAATTGCATTTGCTTGAAAGTTTCTAAAGCTTCTGAGTTTCACACATTTGTCAATTTTGATTCACAGGAAAAATTTCCAAGGCTTTTAGGGAGGGAATTTTGGTGAAGAAGAAAAGGGGAAAAAAAGGAAGGAGAAGAAAGCATGGGAGGAGACCAGAGCTCCTGAAAGAATTATGTCGATAGATTTTTTTTGCTCTCTCCCTATCCAGTAAGTGAAAAATAATTGAGGTAAGCCATTAGTCTTTATTCCTTGCTCTCATTTTTGTTGAGGCCATTTGCATATGTGGTATGTTCTTTCTTTTCGCTTACAATTCATGTGCTTCTTTGTTTTACATCTTCTTTGTGGAATTCTATTAAACAGTAACGTGCCTTGATTGTATCTTTCATTTCTTTTGCATACAAGTCTACCTAGGTTTAACTGGAATCTTAGTAGCAAGGATATCCATTGGCATGAGAGTTAACCATGTACCCCTAATGATCAGCTATATATGTAATGCAATATGGGTCACTGTTGTGTGAAGTATGTGTTGATTTTTGTAGCTCGAAAGGTGGGATGTGGATTTGTTTTAAAGCAACTTGAATTGGATATGCTTTAAATCACTTGAAATAAACTCGAGTTAGATATGATTTAAAACAATTTGAGTTGGATTTTTAACAAGATTTTTATAGAATGTTTTCGAGTTTGTGAGGATAAGATAAATCCAATATTGATTTTATGTGTAATTAAAGCCAAAGAAATCAAGGAAAGATTCTTTCCTTGCACGCTAAGTAAAGCAACTAGGCTCTATAAAAGTAAGATTGTTGTAGCAAACTCATATTGTATTTTCGAAAGAAAAGTTTGTTGTTAGGCTGAATAGAAGATCCAATATTTGCAGGTTTTTCCCTGCATTGGGGTTCCCTGGGTAATTCTATGTTATTGTCTATTTGTGATTGGCTTCATGTTATTTTTTTTCTTTCACTATTATTAGTTGTTAATTAACCCAGTTGTGTTAGTTGTTATAAATCAGATTTCTTTCTGTGAATTTATTGTGCAATTAATCTGTTGCTGGGTTATAGAAATTAACATGGTATCAGAGCACTAAACTCTGAATACGAAGCCAAGATTTGTGACGTAGATTTAAAAATAAATAAAAAATCAGATTTTCGTCTCTAGTTCTTTTGTGGCTATGGTAACCAGTGTTCGATATGAGGACAGGCTCGAGGGTGCGTCTAACTTCTTGCAATGGAAGGTTAAGATTACATCTGTTCTCAAGGAGAACAGGCTGTGGATCTATGTTAGCACAGAAGTGACTCCACTAACAAATGATCCTGTTGCCTTAGATTCGCATGAAGTCAAAGAGGCCAAGGCTCTGAGGATTATCCTGGATGGAGTAAGAGATAATTTAATTCCTCATTTATCGGGGAAAGACATCGCCAAGGAGATGTGGGATACGCTCACAAAATTTTATCAGAGTCGTAAGATGATGCTCAAGGACAAATTGCATAATACCAAGATGTCCAATGGCGAGAGTGTGACCTCTTACTTGTCCAAGCTGACACAGGTCAGGGATGAGCTTGTTGCTATTGGAGAGACGATTAATGAAGATGAGTTGGTGCATATAGCCTTGTATGGTTTTTTGAAGCACTGGGAAGTGTTTGTCAAGTGTGTTGTCGGTAGAGATCGACTACTTGATTGGGAAAGACTTTGGGATGATTTTGTTCAGGAGGAGATCCATGAAGGTGCTAATTGGGGAGATCAGATGAAGAAGGGTCACGATAAAGAAAATCTTGCTCTTGCAAGCAAGGGTAAGAAGAAGTCCAATAAAGAGCAATCAGAAGGTTCTTCTTCCAAGAGTGGGAAGAAGAAAGATCTGAGCAAGATTAAATGCTTTTGCTACCATCAGATGGGTCACTATGCCAGTCAATGTCCGAATAAAAAAAATAAGGACAAGCAGAAGAAGCATTTTGCTGCTACAGTAGAGGTGGATGAGTTTGCATCACAATTTGAGAATGAGTTTTCACTCATTGCCTGTCTCTCAAGTTCAATTGCCAATAGGGTATGGTATATTAATAGTGGGGCTTCTCGCCACATGACGGGAGTCAGAGAATGTTTTACCAAGTTGGAGGAGAAGAAGTTGGATTTCTATATTGAGCTTGGAGACAATGCCAAGTACCATGCAACTGAGATTGGCACCATCAAGTTTCAGATGGAGTCTAGCAAACCTTTGTTGGTGGAGGATGTGTTGTATGTCCTCGACATGACAATGAATTTAATCTCAATTTCTGCTTTGGAAGACAAGGGTTACATTGTGACCTTTGAGAGGGGAAAAGTCTATATTTGTCCCAAATATTTCAAGATTGCAAAAGTGATTGGAGTCAGGCATGGCAACTTGTTTCAATTATAGTTTGAACCAGCACATGTGTTAGTTAGTAGCTGTAAAGGCATAGGAGAATTGTGGCATAGGAGGATGGCTCGCCTTCACCATGGAGCACTTAATATTCTTAAGGAAATAGTGATGGGGCTGCCTGAGATAAAAACATAAAAGCATGAGGTGTGCAAAGGTTGTGCACTTGGGAAATATGTCAAGACCAATTTTCCAAATAGTGACACTAGATCTAAAGGGATTTTGGATCTCGTACACTTAGATGTGTGTGGACCTATGTCAACAACATCCTTGAATGGATATGAGTATTATGTTACCTTCATTGATGATTTCTCCTGGAAGATGTGGATATATTTCATGAAGAATAAATATGAGGTCTTCAGTAGGTTCAAAGAGTTTAAGGCTCTCGTGGAGAACCAATCTGGGAAGAAGATCAAGATACTGAGGTCTGATAATGGAGGTGAGTATACCTCGAATGCCTTCAAATATTTTTGTGCTTAGGAAGGTATCAAGAAAGAGTTGATAGTTTTGTACAACCCTCAGTAGAATGGGGTTGTTGAACGGAAGAATAGAGCTATAGTTGGAGCAGCCAAGGCCATGCTTCATGATCAGGATCTGCCTTGCTTCTTATGGGTAGAAGCTTGCAACACAACTATGTATTTGCAGAATAGGAGCCCTCACAAAGTGTTGGGAAAGTTGACTCCAGAAGAGGCATTCTCTAGTAAGAAACTAGACTTGGGGCAGATTCACATCTTTGGATGCCTTGTGTATTGTCACATTTGTGTTGAGAAGAGAACCAAGTTGGAAGCTACTATAGAGAAGGGTATCCTTGTTGGGTACAGTGAAACTTCTAAGGCTTATCGGGTTTACATTCCTACTCTTAGGAAAATAGTTGCTCGCAGAGATGTGAAGTTCAAGGAAGAGAGGGCTCTTCAGAAATGTAACAACTTGATGAATGAGGGGGAGCAATCACCCACAGTTGAGGCAGCACAATTTCCTCAAACTTTAGTCACGAAAGCTGGAGAGTAGAGTGAACAGGTCGAGCAGGGTGATTAGAAGGAGGAATCAATAATTCCTTAGCCTCAGATTCCTATTACAGAGAAGAGGAGAAACAAGGTAGCTGGGCAGACACTGAGAGAGGCTCAAGAATATGTAGGTGATCCTCAAGATTCAGTTAGACAGAGAAAGACCCCCAGACGTTATCTGAGTATGTGGCACTTATGAGTGAATTAATTGAAGTAGAACCTTCCAACTTTCAGGAGGCATCCAAGCACCAAGTGTGGAGAGATGCCATGGTGGAAGAGTATTCTTCCATTATGAAGAACAGTGTGTGGGAGGTAGTACCAAGACCAAAAGATAAGTCTGTGGTGGGCTCGAGATGGTTGTATAAGATTAAGCATGTTGCAGATGGTAGTGTGGAGAAGTTCAAAGCTTGGTTTGTGGCTAAATGATTTTCTTAGAAGGAAGGAGTCAACTATGACGAGACTTTCGCTCCAATAGCCAGGTACTCATCCATAAGAGCTATCATTTATGTAACAACACAAATGGGTTGGAGGATTCACCAGATGGATGTAAAGACGACCTTCCTCAATGGGGTGATTGAGGAAGAGATTTACATAGAGCAACCAAAAGGATTTGAAGCACATGAGAGGGATTCTCATGTATGCAAGTTGAAAAGAGCACTGTATGGACTGAAGCAGGCTCCCAGGGCATGGTATTTATGTATTAATAGTTATTTGCAGAGTGTGGGCTTCATCAAGAGTGAGGTGGATTCAAACCTGTACTATGTTTAGGTGAAGGGAGAACTTCTCATATTTTTGTTAAATGTTGATGACCTATTTCTCATAGGGTCAGAGGAGCTCATAGCACACCGCAAGTAGGATCTTGTAGGAGAGTTTGAGATGAAAGACTTAGGGTTGATGCACTACTTTTTGGGATTGAAATTGTGGTAGAAAGAGGGAGAGATCTTCCTTGGACAAGGGAAGTAATTAATTGATATTTTGAAGCGATTTAGGATGGAGAAGTGTAAGCCTATGTCAACGCCACTTGTGACCAGTTGGAAGAAGATTGATGCTTCTAGATCAGAGGCAGTGTACCCAACTTTATATAGACAGTTGATAGGCTCTCTTATGTATTTGGTCAACACCAGGCCAGACATTTGTTTTGCAGTGAACTTACTTGGTCAGTTTATAGTGGAACCTAAACATGTGCACTAGATAGTTGTGAAGCATGTTTTGAGATATCTTCGAGGCACAATTGATTATGGGTTGAAGTATGTTCAGTAGGAGGGAGTGAAGTTTGAGGGGTTTACCGATGCAGATTGGGCAGGAAGTATCGTTGATCGGAAGAGCACTTCAAGGTGTAGTTTCAGTTTGGAATCAGGAGTAGTCTCTTGGTATAGCAGGAAACAAAAGTCAGTTGCATTGAGTTCTGCAGAGGCCAAGTATATGGCAACCAGTATGGCTACATGTGAGGTTATCTGGCTTCGGAAACTTCTAGTTGGGCTCTTTGATCAGGAGTTGGATCCTACAGTCATTTACTGTGATAATTAGAGTTGTATCAAATTCTCTAAGAATCCAGTGTTTCATGATAAGTCAAAGCACATTGAGATCAAATACCACTTCATTAGAGATTGTGTGGAGAAGGGGATAGTGAAGCTCAATTATATTCTTACGAACGAACAAATAACATATATCCTGACAAAGGCCTTGATGAAGAGCAAGTTTGAATTCTTCAGGGACAAGTTGGGTGTGGTGTAGAACACCTTCCTCGCTAAGAGGGAGTGTTGATTTTTGTAGTTCGAAAGGTGGGATGTGGATTTGTTTTAAAACAATTTGAGTTGGATATGCTTTAAATCACTTTAAAGCAACTCGAGTTAAATATGCTTTAAAACAATTCGAGTTGGATTTTTAGCAACAGTAAGGTTTTTATAGAATGTTTTCGAGTTTGTGAGGATAAGATAAATCTAAGAGTGATTTTATGTGTAATTAAAGCTAAAGAAAGTAAGGAAAAATTATTTCCTTGCACGCTACGTAAAGCAGTTAGGCTATATAAAAGTAAGATTGGTGTAGCAAACTCATATTGTATTTTTAAAAGAAAATTTGTTGTTAAGCTGAATAGAAGATCCAACATTTGCAGGTTTTTCCCAACATTGAGGTTTCCTGGGTAATTCTGTGTTATTGTCTATTTGTGATTGGCTTCATGTTATTTTTGCTTCCACTGTTATTAGTTGTTAATTAACCCAGTTGTGTTAGTTGTTATAAATCAAATTTCTTTCTGTGAATTTATTGTGCAATTAATCTCTTGTTGGATTATAGAAATTAATAGTATGTGTATCCCTCATCCACTGAACCTGTCAAAAGCACACACCCAGGGCACAGAAAAAGCTTACCATGTTAGGATGTGTATTAGAGTGATTCTTTAATTCAAAAGATTTGAGAGCTTCCTTGCAAAATCCTTTTTGTGCACATTCTGCTACCACCACTTTTCGTTCCTTGGGAAACCTATCACAGCTGAAGTATTTAGGCTTTAGAGAGTATAAGTTTAAACAGACTCCCTGATGCCGTTGGCAACCCGTCACATCTGCAGTACTTGAAAATAGAATGTTGTAGAGGTTTAAATAATCTCTTTGATTCCATCGTCAACCTGTCTCAGCCGCAACGCTTGAGCATAATAGGAAGTTTAAAAGTTTAAATAACCTCCTTGACTCTGTTGATAATCTATTGTAGTTGCAGCACTCGAACATAGAAAGGTGTAAAAATTTACTAACCTGCCTGATTCTGTTGGCGTCGCACCTTCCAACAACATTTGCTTGAAAGTTTCTTAAGCCTTTTCGACAAATCCGTTTTGTACATATCCTGCAACGTACTTTTGCATTCCAAGAGATCGAGTTTCTTTGAAGCATTTTGTCAAACAGTTCATGTGCCTTTTCTGTTTTTTTTGGGATTTTCTGTCAAACAATTCACACACCTTGTCTATGCGCCACATTTTGCATACATGTGCTCCAACACATTTTCAACCACAACATCTGACAAATTCCTCCTTTCTTATGCTCCAATGGATTCCTATGGCTGTTCTGAATCTCCCATTTAGGCGCAGGCACTTAGGATGTTGGTTAAGATTGTGGTATTTCCTTTACACCTGCCAATTTCTTTTTCTTGAGAGCTTCCAATCCTTTAAACAATCCATTTTGTGCTCATCCAGCAACTGTGGCATTCCATGAGATCACTTTTCCTTGAAGCATTCTGTCAAACAGTTCACCTACCCTATCTTTTCCTCTGCTTTCCTTGTCTCTTGTTTTTTCATACATGCCTGAGAGTTGCCTGATTCTTCTCCTTTTTACCTCAGCCTGGGGTTTTGCTTCACATTTTCGCCTTCATCATCATCGTCAAATGAGTTGCAGCATCATGGTAGCATTTTTATTTCCTCCATTTTTAGTATCTCCTTTTACTCTGTTATTATGGAATTTTGTTTTTAAGCCATTACTCTTCCAATCTACCAGCCGCCCCCTCAATTCTTATCTCACCTTTCTCTTTTTCACAACTATCTTCAAATCCTCCCAATTTGGTTCATCTTTAATTCAAAATCTTGCTCTATATGGTGTAAACTTCTCCTCTGGACGTTACTCAAGTTGTGAGTCAGTTAGCTTTTTTTAAATGAGGTGATTTGTAAATTATTTGAAAATAGTTAGTTGGAATTCAAAAAGGAAAATAACTAGCACTTGCACCTATAAGAGGTTCAAGGGATACGCCAATAGGTAATTAAAGATAAGATGTAAATTTATCTTGATATTCCATTAAGTGTGTTTATTATATAGCAAAAAAGGGGCATAGATCCCAACAAGTAAAGCTTCTAACTCATTGCTAGATAGATTGGTTTTGGAACATGGAAAAATGGAATTAAATAGCTTGCAATTACAAAAAAAGAAACTAATTTCATCAATAACATTGAATATTAAGAGTAGCCAAGCACTGATTTCATGAGGATTTTATGCATTAGTGTAACAATATATTGGATTTGGATATTACATTATTCAATGGGAGCAAATTAAAAAATAAACAATGTACAGTTGAGGGGAAGTTGGAGCTAGTGGGATGAAACACTAGCATTAATTTCTTAAATGAATGCTAGTACAAAAGTTCTTAACAAAAGACATCCACATACAGATACGTTAAGGCAATTAGCATACAATAAAACAATGGAATAAAAGTGTGCCAATGAATTGAAACTCCAAAATTTCTTGATTAATTACTTAGTAGATGTAGGGACTTAAAATATCTTATAAGGATTTTTATTATCGATGATGTTGGTTTTATGTGCATCCAAAAATTCCTCTTTAAAAAGTGATAGAGAAGAATCAATACAAAAGAGAGTTTTAACTAGTGGCCATAAGACCTCTTTGATTAACATAATGACCTCTTCATTAGAAATTAGATTACACCCTATTAATATCATTGTGAATTACCCCTCAATTATTCACCAACGATGGAGTTGTTGGTTCAATATGATATTATTTGGAGCTCTAATAGGCTATCAATGACAATGGAACTTCTAACTAAAATGTTACATATGATTTGAAAACTTGACCCAGATCTTATGAGTGAGTCCTACTCATTTAACAATCTAAGTGGAAGTTATTTTGAATGAGTAGTTATGGGCCCGTGAATCAAATATGACATATGTTATAAACTTCACAAATTCTCATGCATCAACTATAGAGATGCAACGGTAGCATCAATGAATTCCATCAAGCATACTCTCTGAAGCTCCAACAATGGGCAAGATTAAATCCTATTCTTCTGCAAAATTGCAAATTCGGTAATGGTTTCCTATCCTACAAGGTGGTCTTATTTATTGATACTTGATGTGCATGGAATCCATAATAAATTCATACACTCATTTGACAAAAGATAAGATTCAAAACAATATTAAGACTGAGCAAAGGTTTCATTTGAAAGCCATCGAAACCACCCTGAATATTGTGATTATTTCCTTCTTTGCACTCCAACGTTCAACTCTCTTCTTATCTTCAGAAATTGCTGCTCACAATATAAAGAAGCTACAAGTTGATCTTCTCCCATAGTTCTTGTAATCCTTACAACATTATCTTTGAACCTTTCATACTTTTTACCTTCTTTAGAGTCTTCATCTTGGTCTTGCTGAGCATGATTAGGATTACTGACCCATTTTGCATCCTCATCCAAAATTCTTTTCATCCTTTTGGTTTTCAATCAGACAAAGCTTGTGTGTGCATCAATGTAATTTAGCATCACCATGCTTTTTGCTATATCGCTTGCTTTGTCAGATCTGTTATGCACTTTCTTCAACCTTTTCTCATGAGAAGCCTTGGGTAGAGCAAGAGAACATATCTATATAGGATGTTCCTAAGAGTTGGAACATCACTAATTAGGGGGCTAGTAGCAGTTTTGTCTTGGATGCACATTGTGGGCACATAGAAACCTCTCTTAAGATAGCAACCTAAAGTGTTAGGTTAACTATTTGTGGAAACTGTTCATGATTCTTGAATGATTGTTCTAAAGCAACAAGATTTTGGCCCCTGTTGCCCTGAAGTCATTATTGATTTACCTCATCATGAATTGTTTGGTGTCTTTAAGTTTCCTTCACACATAGAGAAACATTGATCTTTTCTCCAATGCCCATGTTTGCCTAGTTTAAAATCTATTAATTTTGGATTAAAGTATTCATCCAGAAAACTATTGGACTTTTACACCTTGTTATGTGATCAATGAGTAAGCTGTAACATGCAAAATGCTACAACAGAAGTTGTTACTTAAAATGAATAAAGGATTATTGTGACCACTTAAGAGGAATTTTCAATTTAGATTTAGAATACAATAAAAACTTTTTTGTTTCCTTTAATCAGAAATAGAAGATATATATTTGTGCACGCTTTTACAAGCAACAATTAGCTTGCTATTTTATTGTGGTAAAACTGCATTTGAAATCATGAGTAAGGAGAACCATAAACAAATATAATAAAATTCCTGAATAATTACATTTTTCTTAGGGTCTCGACTCAACCATTTAGAGCACTGTTATTAGACAAAATCAACAAACAATGACAAAAAAATATCCTCTAGTCACAGGCCTGTGCGAGGAGTGGATGTTTCACCTCACGCCCCTCTCTATGTGGCCAAATCTACCAGTTGTCTCTCACTTTATATGTTGCCCTGGTACCTGAGAGTGCACAACCTCCATCCATTCCTTTGTCAGCCCACCAAATGGCATAAAGGGAAGGTGAATGTCTGCAACCAATGACCAAGATGCAGGTTTTAAAAGAAAACATAAAGCAAAATGTTAGGGTTCATAGATGCCTCTTAGGTAGTTTTTGGATGCTCATCTGGGTGATCGTGGTGAACAGATAATGAAGATGGCTTTAGACATTGCAGCTCTAATGGACGAAGTCAATACTGAGGAGCTCGTTCCTTACTTAGACTGGATGGACTTGCATGGTGTAAAGCGGCGCATGGAGAAGCTACACAATTCCTTCAACTGATTGGAGGAAGCTGTAGGAGGATGATGAGAAGTAGCCTACTACTAAGGACATCATTGATGTGCTTTTGGAAATGGAGAGCAGCTAACAGATACCAAAAACAAATAAAACTCCCTGGGCCATGGCAAGTGACTTACCTCAAGATTCTGCACAAAATTGTGTCGTGCTGTCTATGATGCCGGCGAGAGGAAAAGGGAAAAGTCTGCAGGAAAAATTACAAAATCCTACCACAGCAAAAATGGGCAGAGTTTGCTGGAAAGACTACGAAGCCCCACCACAGCAGATATTTTTTAATGAGACGAACTAAAACCAATTTCCCTACAGCTCTTGCTTCAATCTATTCACAGTAAATATTAATGGCACTGCATTTACATTCTCGGTTGATGTTAATAGCACTGCACTCTATTAGCTAGCTAGTTTCTGATACGACTTTAATGAGTGGAGATTTGATATGATTTTTAATGAGTGCAGATTTGATGTCGAGTCGTGTCTACAAACACGGATAATTGAAAATGGTTTCCGGCAAACAGTTCAACGGCGAATCAATTTTTTGACTGAAAGTTTGGCATCAAATGGTATTCTGGGTGTGTGAGACAGGTATGCCAGGCTCTTGTGGACTGGCGAGTCCACAATAAGAAGCCTATCGGCTAAATTAATTGTAAGAGAAGGTAAAATTTTAGGGGATAGGTCATGATTCAAATTTAGTGTCAAAGGATTTGGTTGCTCTTTCTGTTATTCATTTCATTATAATATTATATGTTCGTTGAAATTATGTTTGAAAATTATATTTGTTTATATTAAAATATAAGCATACTTTTAGGGTAACAATTATGTTTAGTAATTAAAAATAAATAAATAAAATAAAATAAAATCAGATTAATAGTTATCACTCACATTTAAGTAATAATACGTGAATGGTTTTATTTATATGTATGTATAAATATGGGTACAAATGAACATCATGGATATAATTAAATTATTATCGTTTCTGTATTAGAGTGTTAGAAAAGAATATATATATTTTCACTTTATAACTAAGAGATCTTATTGTGAATGGGAATTGTAGTTTTGAAATTTAAGAGGTAATGTTTTGAGAAAAGCCTAAGATGTTATTTAATGAAATAATTTTATTTAATTATTTTGAATCCAAGAGAGTAATTTAGAAAGAATAAATTAAAGGAATTTATATAAATGTACTTATAAGCATGCATTTATGTGTTATTAATAGTTATGTGATTGTTTGATAATTACGAGATAATGATGTAAATAGGATTGTGTAGAGATTGGAGAATATTTGTGGTTATGATAGTTTCATGTAGGTATTTGAAAAGGATTTAAACATCCTTTAATTAAATAGCCCTAGTTGGTAGCTTTATGTATACGATATTATAAGGCGATAGTTGAAATTGAAATTGTACTAATTGAATATTTTATTTCTCTAATTTAGTTATAATTCATAAAGAGAGTAGTGTCTAAGATAGAGTTGAGATAGTATTATCATTGCCTTTTAGTTGAATATCTGTCTATTGGTTGGTGAAACTTTTATTAGTTAGTTGAATTATCATTGCAAAGTAATTAGAGTGTTGCCATAGGCAGCATTAGGGTACACCATATATAATCCTTGTGAACTTTACTATTGTATAGCCCTAGTAGTAATATTGTATAGTGAAGCTTTAACCCTAGGGTTTTGGAATGGTTGCTTCTTGGATGATAGAGTTTTCTTGAAGTATCGGTGTATAATCTTTTATTTTGATCAAATCAATAGCTTATTTGAATGTCAAATTCATTTGTAACCTTTAGTTGAGATCACAGATAAAATGGCTATTTTCTTGTTTGATTTCCCATCATGTCTCTCTGGGATGAATTGGCAATAGACTTAGCTATTGGTTATTGTGCTCGATCTTGTATAAAGATGATAATCTCTTAAAAGTGTTGTCTTCTAATTTCATTGTGATATTGTCTCCTTTACTCTACACTTGTTGATTTATGATTATGACACTTATATAGTCATTTTGTGGTCCCATGATGTGAATCTTCCTTTTGTGTTAATTTTGATTGAGGAGATTTTATGCAATGAATTTCTTGTAGTCATACTTTAAGATGGTTAGGAACCCGAAGTGTTTGAATTACCTTTAGTGGAAGTTTGTTGTTTTTTGGTGTTTAAAGCTTCCAGAGGCAATGGAGAAACTTGGTTTATGTTGATTCTTCCATGATTGGACCTTTGTGATTCATTGATCCTATTTCTGATTTTGAGTTCTTGTGGGTAGTACCTCCTTTGTTCTCGTTTCAGTGATATGGGATGGGTTTGTGAGATGGCTCTTGCTTCACATTTTGTGTGATATGTACTCCTTGATTTTTATGTGAGATGAGGTACACCCCTTGCATGTTTTAGTTTGGTATCGTAGTGAGTGGCTCTTCATGGGGATCTGACAGACAAAGGTGTTGTTAGGGTAACCCATGGAAGAGTTTCCTAAACACGTGATAATATAATTAATGAACTAGTGGGTTTGGGTAGTTAAACACGAAACAAGATTAATTATGAGCCTCACCCATACCGTTAGTGCTTTCACAGGCTAAGGATGGGATGAGAAGACCTGGTTGGTAAGATCACTGCCTTGTCCTCACGAAAGGTAAGTGGTCCCACATGAGTCACCCTATGAAGCAATGCCTTGAGATAGGCAGCCAGGATAACCATAGATGGAGGCGGTACTTTGTGATAGGTTGCCTGGATAATCCATGTAAGGCCATGTGATGACACTCTCCTACAGTACCCATTTATTTTTCCTTGTTTGTTTTCCACTAGGAGTGTTGTTTGAATTGTTGATGTTGTTGAGGCAATTGGTTCTTGGTGATTGTTGTTAAGGCCTCCAAGTTCCATCTCTTAGTGTTGCACACATGCCTCATGGAAACTTGATTGATGTTAATAAAAAGGTTCCCTTGACGGTTATTGTTGGTTGACATTGCGATTTCATTTGAAGGTTTTGGATCCTATTTGGCACCTCTAATGGTTATTTAGTGTTGATCTATAATATTGGCTGTTGGTTTTGTTGGAATTTTCATTATTTTGTTGTGGCTATGTGATGGCAATGTTATGGGTTGTTATCTTATATTTTTGTTATCCTTGTTGTGGAGTTTGGTTTGCTTTTGGTTGGTTCGATTGTTTTGGTTGAGGAATAGGGATCTTTTTTGTCAACTCCTAGCACGGGGGGTGGTCTTTCGGGTCCATGCGGTTGAGTGGATCGTGCTATGCATCCCATTGGGTTCCCAGGTTTTGTTTGGATACAAAGTTTCCAGAGCTTCACATGGTTGAGGATCAACGACTCTTCACTTTGTACCTTATTCTTCTTTGATGTATATCATTTTTGTATTTGATGTATCTTTTCCTCTACACGACAAGATGTATATGTATTGTAGAAGTGATATAATATACTCCTAAAATGACTATAATATATTATTGTGTCCTTGATGTGTTGTACTTGTGGAAATATGCTCCACCATTGTAATCTTGAACTATGAATTGAAATGTAATAGAATGATGTATCCTTTTTATCTCCTATGATCATGAATGGTTATATTTTATCTTTATGTAATCTTGATTCGTTCATCATCATTATGGTTTTAGTTTTAGGATTTCGTGATGCCATCTCGTGTACCCCAGAGGACACAATGGTCATTGTAATTGTATAATTGCTTTATATGTAATATATGTTCATGTTAATCTTATGTATTATTCTACTTTTTTTAAAAAAAAATTGTGTGTTTTGTTGTCCTTTGGGGTTCACACGGTAGGGCGTCACATTGGAAATCACTATTAGAGACCAAATTGGTAAGGTTTGTGGTTCCCCATGTAAGGAATAAAAAAACTAAAGTTGTGATTGAGAGCCCTTCATTTGAGAACAGTTAGGAAAACCATTTTATGTCAAGTTCCTCTTCAAAGGCCTTTAATGAGGTTTGTATTCAAACCACCTTGAATTTTTGCTTGGTTTCTCTCCTCTATGTCTTGATTTCTCTATTGATTGTTGTTTGGGATCTTTTTGGATTGTCTCTATGGTAATTGTTGTTTCTTATATCTTGTTGTAAAAGGTTTTGAGGTCCTTTCAAAATTCATTTCCAATTCATAGCTCTAATAAAAAGCATTTACCTTAATAAAAAATATAGTTACATATAGAAATTAAACATGTAATAAATAAATAAATAAATATTACAAGTTTATATAGATATCTTTAAAAATAAATAAATAAAGTATATAATTATATTACAACCATATATTTTTAAAAATAATTAAAATTGTCCAAGGATTTGAGCTTAATTGGTTAATGCATTTAATTCTTAGTGTCAATACCCAAGTTTGAATCCCAAAGGAACATCTAAGATGAAATTCTAAGTTGTGTCTCTTGGTCATTCATAGTTGGATTCAAATGTGGAAGTGATTTCTAAATTAGTGGATTTATAAGGTGTGACTCTTGGTATTCCATTGGTTATTTCTAGTGTGGTTACTCAAAAAGAGCTAGTATTGGTTTCATGGTTGTGATCACAATGAGCTTGTGTTGATCTCATGTTGATGCTTGAATGAGATTTTTTTTTTGTAAATGATTATGAAATATCAATTTTTTTTTATTAAATTAAAAATACAATGAACTTAATGGACATAGCATCAAATCCTAGATCTTAATAGATATAGCTACTCTCTCACTTGTTAAACCTATAGGTTCAAAAATCACTAGTTTTGTATTATGTTCTAGTCAATGCACCCTCATTTTTGGGCTATGACGGGATTGTAAATGATTTTCCAAAACTTGTAGCTTTTTTCATCCCTATTTTGGGGGTAGATTGGTGTTTGTTGGATTTTCCATTACTTTTCCTCATTTGCCTACTTCATCAAGTGTTCCTATGTGTCAAGAATCCAACAATGGTGTTGAGAGTCTTGGTGATGGATTATTAGATATGCCTATAAGTTATAGCAAGGATCTTATAGCCCAAAATAATCTTGGGGTCATGGGTGATATGAGTGATTACTTTTCCCTCCATGATAGAGTGGTCTCTTTGGATTCCATTCTCATTAAGGGTGTAATGTTGAATACAAATGTTGGTCCCAAGAATATTTTGCTAAGGTTGCAAGTGTTGGTGGTGTCTCTTTCTCTCCACGAGTGGGTTTATGACCTCTCCTCTATGGCAAATATTCTCTAGTTGTGAATTATGGCTAGGATGTGCTAGAAAATTATTCACAAAAGGATTTGGTTTGTAGATTCAATAAAAAATGGCCTTCACTTCCAAATCTTAACATTTGGGTTTTCACTTTATGGAGGTCAATTGTCCAGAATAAGATCAAGCTCTTATCCAATGCTAGTTGTTTCACCATTGTGTTGTTTGAATACTCAAAGGACATAGATTTAGTGTTGGATGGTGGTGTGTGGCTATGGGGTTGAAAAATCCCTCTTGATCAAGTCGTGTATAAATTATTTCAATCCCATTTGAGAACCTCTAATTATTATGCCTGTGTAAATTCATCTTCCAAATCTCCCTCTCTAATTTTAGGAAGATTCTTGCTACAATGCTATTGACAACTCTAATAGATGGTTCTTTAAGGTAGATTCTACAACCTATTTTATGGGTCAATGTACCTTTGCTCACATTTTGGTGGAAATTGATATCTTCAAGCCTCTTCATGAGATGGAATTTTCATGGTGAGGGATAGGCCTTGGACTCAACCACTTAAATATGAGGGTATCCTCTTTAGATGTAGATAATGCTAAAACCTAGTAGTGGATTTCCCATACTTTGTGGCATGAATACAATGATGTGGTGGAAAAATGAAAATGAATATCACCAAACTTTTCGTGCCTCAAAATTTACAAATGATGGATCCTCTCAAGATGATAACCCTATTGATTAACTGACTCCCATTGGAGAGTCCTAATCACTTACTTCACCTATCATTCAACCTGCAGTACCTTTGACTTTGGTTCAACATCAACCTACTCATGGATAGATGGTTTGTTTCTTGGATTCTATAACTTTCCACTCTATTGTTCCTTTTGTGTGCATTGACAATCCTTTGGTGGAGGATCTCCTTGCTTCTCCTTGTTCTATGGATATGGATGATAATCTCTTAGAATATTTGATGGAGGTATAAAAGACACCATCTTAAGCCTATATCCAATTCTTGTAGTAAAGTAATGGGTGTGATATTAAACATATTCAATTTTGGTATTATTTAAGTGAAGCCCTATAATGAGAAAATTTCACAATTGAAGAAAATGATAGGAAATATGTTGCAAATACTTGATAATAAGTGAGAATGACAAGCCACTTTGAGAGGGAAAACCTCCAAATATCTCCAATAATTTTTTTTTCAACTTATGATGATGAAATAAGACTTGCTACCTCCTATTTACCTTATTTATGCTTAGGCTATAACCTAGGCTGACTAAGATAACCCTATATAAGCCTTAGAAAGACCTAAATAACTAAATACCAATACAATAATGACAATATGACTTAACTAAGAGTTATGATAGTCACAATCCAACTATTTATAACCCTATGTACACTAATATTAAGGGTGTAGCATGCCCCCCTCTTGAGAGAAGCATTGTCCTCAATGCTAATCAAGTTCAGATGCTTCTGAATGAAACCCTCATCCTCCCATGTGACATATTCAACTAGTAAATTCTTCCATTGGATGAGATACTTAGTGAGTGTTCTAGTCCTTAGATTCTTTATGCATGCTTGACGAATCAACTCTGGTTCCAATATGATTCTTCCTTCTTCATAAAGCTCTAGTAATATTGTCTGAGTAGGGATATTATGCCCAATTACCTTCTTCAAATAAGAAACTTGTAAAATTGGATGTATCTTTATTGTTGGTGGTGATTCTAGCTTGTAGGCAACACTACCTATATTTTGCATGATTTGATATGGGCCATAATATTTCGAAGACAACTTCTTATTATTTTTCTATTGCTTTAATGACATTTTCTTGTAAGGCTAAAATCTAAAGAAGACCAAATCCCTAACTTCAAAACTTCTTTCACTATGGTGTTGGTTTGCCTACTACTTCATTCAATTAAATGCGCAATGACTAGATTATCATTGAGTCTCAAGAGTGCCTATTGTTGATGAAGTAAGTGGTCCTCCACTACCTGAACTCTTGGTGACACCTTCAATGATGAGGTGATGGAAGGAGGTTTATATCCATATAGTGCCATAAACAAAGACATTTTTGATGAACTATGAAAGAAAGTGTTAGACCACCATTCTACTAATGGTATCCAATCTATCCATTAAGACTATTTATGTAAAGTGAAACATCATAGATATCCTTCCTAAAATTTGTTAAAAATCTATTTTTTCCCATCAAATTAAGGTTGGTATGAAAAAATATGAGCCAATTGAGTACCCAAATAGGATAATAAATCTTTCCAAGAGTGACTAGTATAGATATGATCATAGTCATTAATAATAACCTTAGGTATACCATTTAGCTTTTGTATATTCTCCAAAAATATTTTTCCACTATACTTGTTGTAAAAGGATGTGATAATTCAACAAAATGCACATATTTAGTGAGGCGGTATATTACAACCATGATGGCATTATTACCTTTATATTTTGGAAGCCCTATGATAAATTCCATGGATACCTCTTCCCAATGTTGGTTAGGAATAAGGGCTACAAGAGACTCAGTGTCTTAACTATCTCCCCTTCTTTGACAAACCAAACATTCAACCATAAATTTTTGATCATCACCTTTTATCCCTTCCCAAAAAGACCATGCTTGAATCAATAAAATTTCTTCAAAAATCCATAATGACCATGAATTGGAGACTCATGAAGCTCTATGAGAATATTGTATTTAAGAGTGGAATTCTTGTAAAGATACAATCAATATTTATACCACAAAGTATCTCCCTTCCAACAAAACTTATCTGAGCTACTAAGATCACTCTATAACTATTAAATGAGATTAGTTGTAGGAAGTTCATGAACTACCACTATGCTTCAGCTTCTATCACCCAATCTACTTATAATATTAATATGAAACACAATAAAGTTTCATCTTTCTCATCCTTCCTAGAAAGTGCATCTACCACAAGATTTTCCTTCCCTTATATATAATCTCAGTCATATCTCAACATCTTAGTGACCCATTTTTGTTACTCTCGAGAAGATAATCCTTATTCCAAAAAAGTTTTGGGCTATCATGGTCTATCTTAACCTTGAAGTGTCTACCCATTAGATAAGGCCTCTATTATTTTATTGCATGAAGAATATCTAGCATTTCCTTCTCGTAAATAGGTTTGAGTTGATCCTTACCTTTTAATTGACGACTCTCAAAAGCAATTGGCTTACCCTTCTACATGAGAACTACTCCTATAACATTTATTGAAGCATAACATTCCACAATAAAATCCTTGGTGAAGTCTAGATTACCCAACACTAGAGTTATACACATAGCCTCCTTCAATCTCTCAAATACTGCATTAGCGGACTTGTTCCAATGAAAATAATCCTTCTTCAATAAAGTTGTGAGGGGTCCTGCTAGATGACCATAATTCTTCACAAATATTCTATAGTATCCAATCAATCCCAAGAAACCCCTCAATTTCTTAATGGTTTTGGGAATAGGTCATTTCATGATAACCTTAATTTTTTTAGGATCCACCTTTACTCCTACATGTGCAACTATGTGTCCCAAGTACTCCACCTCGTTGAGATAAAAAGCACACTTGGATGGCTTAGCATAGAGTTGATGATCTTCAAGAACATGTAATGCTTAATTTACACTCTCCAAGTGTTCTTCCTATTTCTTTCTATAAATCAATATATCTATAGGCATGCAAAATGGATATAAATAGAAATATGCATAAAACATAATTTAAATCAAACCAAATGCAATGAAAACCTCAAAATATTGAATGTAGTATGTTGAGTTGTTGAATATTTGAATGTGGTTGCTCATGATTCCAACAACATGACATTAGCATAAAATATGTTCCTGTATAGATGCAGATAGATTGTAGATGTCAAAATGACAAGGATAAAGGTCTTTTCTAGAAAAAACAATTTTGAATGAAGGGCTAAGATTGAATGTCAATAAGATGTCTTAATCAATGGTCAAAAATGAAAGTTGTAGTATAAATTAGGGTTAGGAAAAAAATTAGGGCAATGATAAGGATGAATGACCAAGATTGAATTATAAGATAATTCAATCAAGGGTGGAAAATGATTGAGACAAGAGAAGATAAGAATGACACGGATAAAGAGGTTAGCACAGAAAAAGAGGTTGTAGGAGAAAATTAAATAATTATAAAATTATTTAATTTAGGAAGGAAGGTGCATAATTAAATAATAAAAGCATTATTTAATCATAGAAGACATGTGACGTGTTGACTTTTAAATTAAATAATAATTTAATTCAAAAATGGAGGAAAAGGACAAATTAGTAAATAATTAAATAAATAAAATTTATTTAATTATAGAAGAAGAGGATAATGAATAATTAAATAATTAAAATAATTATTTGTTGCTAGATGACTTCTAGATTTGATTGTGTAAGAGTTTTTGTATCATTTCGGATCACACTCCGTGATCCATCATTAGGATAGTTGAAAGCTCAAGGAGAAAAATGATAAGTTGCAGACCAAGAACTAGCTAAAAAGACCAAGGGGAGGGATGAGAGGCACATAAAATGAAAACCAAGAAGATACCAAATAGACTACTAGGACCAAAAGGATAAAAGACACAAGAAAAAATAAAAAATAGAAGAAAACAAAAGGAAAAAATAAAATTGTTTTTTTTTTTTTTTAGACTGCGAGAATCGGTATCATGACCCCTATAAACTGATGCTTTGGTAAAATTTTTAACGTGACTAGCGGCATTGGCGCGACACACCCTTCGGTACCACGGGACGGGGGAGACTAGAACTCGTGACCAGTAGAGCCGCAACAGAATTACTTAGCCAACCGAGCTAGGGCCCCCGCCCGAAAAAATAAAATTGTCCAAAGAATAGAAATTTCTAAATTCTTTTTAAAAAGACAAAAAACAAAAAGAAAATTTGAAAGGGACCACTAATGAGAAATAAATAAAATCCCCTACAATAAGAGACAAATGAAATAAGAATATATATATATATATATTCTTATTTCATTTGTCTCTTATTGTAGGGGATTTTATATATCTATATAGATATAGAAAAAAGCTTAAATAAATAAATAATGCATATATATTATTTATTTATAAGAAAAAACATACAAAAAATATAAAAATAAAAATAAAAATATAGACTAAACACATAAAAGGTTGAAAATATATATGTGTGTGTAAGTAATTATATATATATATATATATAAGTAATTTTATATATACATAAGAAACAAAAGAAATTAGAAATATATATACATATATATTATATATCAAAGTGAATATAAATAAATAATGAATATTATTTATATATATCTATGAAAAAACACACATTATATATATATAAGAAACAAAAGAAATTAGAAATATTAAATATCAAAGTGAATATAAATAAACAATAGAATAAATAAATAATGTATATTATTTATATATATCTATGAAAAACACACACCAATAAAGTATAAAGGACTAAACACCCGAACAAGGTTTAAAAGATACACTAGGGAGAAAAATAATTCAAAGAAATAAAAGAACTTGATTAATTAATTAAAATTAGAAAAGGAACAAACGAAAAATGGGAGAGGCTAGAAAATAGGTTAAAAAGGAAAATAAATATCCATGTTCCAGAAAGAAAATAAAATTAAAAGAGAAGGATGGACAATAATAGATTCAAAAGAATACAAATGAGAACAATCTAAAAAGAGGGTAAAACAAGCACATGAATAAACCACAAACCTTCCTATAAAAGAGGGAAAAGGAACACCAACCAAAATGAAGGAGAGAAAAGAGAAAAAAAGGCCAAAATAAAGACAAAGAACACTGACAAAAAGAACTAGTAAAACACAAAGAAAGGGACGAGATGATGCACAAAAAGGAAAAAAGAGAAGGGGTGGGCATGGGGTTGGGGGCGGAAAGGTGAGGATAGAGCAAAGGTGAAAGGACTAATGAGGGGTGGGAAACTGACAGGTTCTTAGGTTGGCTAACATAGGGTGAAGGACTCAACCTCCACCCTTCATCATGATTGAGGTTCAATGGGTAATTGTTGATTTCAATGGCTTCTTTGAGTTTTCTTTTGAAGAAGTTGTCCTCTTTGAATAAGATTTTGGTGTTTTCCAAACATATATGGTGTTTGGTAGCAGAGGAGTGGTCAGCTAGGGAAGATTTGACAACACACTCATGTCTGATGTTAGCACTATGCTCTTTTATTTTTATACTTTTTCATGTGTTTTTCTTATAAATAAATAATATATATGCATTAGTTATTTATTTAAGCTTTTGTCTCTCTCTATATATATTCTAATTTCATTTGTCTCTTATTGTAGGGGTTTTTATTTGTTTCTCATTAGTGGTCCCTTTCAAATTTTCTTTTTGTTTTTTGTCTTTTTAAAAAGAATTTAGAAATTTCTATTGTTTGGACAATTTTATTTTTCCTTTTGTTTTCTTCTAATTTTTCTTTTTCTCTTGTGTCTTTTTTATCCTTTTGGTCCTAGTAGTCTATTTAATAGCTTCTTGGTTTTCGTTTTATGTGCCCCTCATCCCTCCCCTTGGTCTTTTTAGCTAGTTCTTGGTCTACAACTTATCATTTTTCTCCTTGAGCTCTCAACTATCTTGATGATGGATCACAGAGTGTGATCCAAAATGTTGATACAAAAACTCTTACACAATCAAATCCAAAAGTCATCTAGCAATAATCAATATGGATTGTGGAAATGTGATATCTTTAATAATTATTTAATTATAGTAGAAAAATGACAATAATTAAATAAATAAGCATTTATTTAATTATAGAGAGAAAGGATTTAATTAGTGACGTAATTAAATAAACATAATTTATTTAATTAATCAAGGGAAGAATAAAGGAAAAAATGAATTAATTAAATAATTAAGAATTATTTAATTAATAGAGGAATATGACCTTAAAAGATAATTTAATAAATAAAATTATTTAATTATGCAAGTAGGAGGAGGAATTGATATGAAAATGGCATTTGTAGGTTTAGGACATTTTTCAGTGTCTACATTTTGCCCCTCTTTGAGATGATGTTGCAACTAAGAAAAGTAACATCATTTCAAAGAATAAAACATAGAGGGTAGGAAAGGGATTAGGACTAGAAGCATAATGCTCCAATCACTAGCGAGGATGAGGAAGGATGATGAGGAGGTAGTGGTATGCCCCCTTGAGAGGACATGTGGGTTCAAAGAAAATGAGTGTGCTCTCGAAATAGATGAGAGGACTTAAAGGATGAAGGATAAAAGGAAAGAAGAAAATAGATAAGGATGATGAAAGTATGTATGGAGAGGGAGGATGGAGGATCATTATGCTACAATGATATGAGTGACCTAGATTTTATATTGTACTTGACATTATGCACCAAGGTATAAGGAACCAGGATGACAATGTGCCAAGTACGTGATCATAAAAGTCAAGTGCAAACATATGTCCCATAACACCATGATATGGAAGACCATGACACCCTTGTGACAATATAATTCAAAGACCATGATAAATGAAAACAATGATAAAACACATAAGAAACAAGCAAGCGTGCACATCAAACCAAAATCAAATAAGGACTATGCTCCAAGCCAAGCTAAAAAATGGTTGACAGATTGATTGATGACAATGACGACGTTGTTTGAAATGGGAAGGACACATCCAAAAACAATGTGAGGATTGGGAAAGACATATCCCTATGACGATAATGTGACTAAAGGATCAAGGTTCACAACAAGGCTAGAAACAAAGCCAAGGAATGTTTTGAATGATGCGCTAGGTTGCAAGATTGGATTGCATGGATTATGATTGATTGCATTTGGATGGACTAGATTAGGATGATTGGAGGATGGTTGGATTGGAAGGATAGAAGATAAATCGATCAAATAAGATAGGATTAGATGGAGGATTGAATGTGATCCAATGACAAGGGAGGACCAAGACATGGTAAAGGATGGAAGGATGGAGGAATTTCATGGATAGGAGAGAGGACTTTGGATAATGGACGATGATGGGAGATAGGATGATGGTGGATGGGGGATAGGAAGATGGAGATCCAAGGACTAGTTTCAAAGGACTAAGATGCCCCACACTAGAGGTAGTGAAATCATGGATGGAAGATGATAAGTGATGTATGATATGGAAGGATAGTGCATAAAGGAAATGAATGGTAGAGGAAGTAAGGCTTACATTGTCCAAAGCATGCATGTATATTTTTCCCCTAGCCTTATCAAGATCAAGGGTGAAAAGAGAGGGTGACTTGGATAGGATAGGAGGATGGAGATATGATAAGGGATGTATGTTGGAGGATATGGATAGGATGATCAAGATCAAGTGGATAGGATATGGATGCGTTGGTATTTGACCCCTAGGCTCTTCATCAAGATAAAATATTGGAATGGAAGATGGATTGATTTGGACAATATGGGAGATATGGAATGAATGATATGGATAGGATAAAATGGATGGAAGGATATAAAGCATGAGGTATATGAATATCCTTAGCCTTGTCAAGATCAAATGATGGAAAAGGGGGGGATGAATGTAAGTAGGATAATGGATAGGACATGAGGGATAAAGTTGGAGTGTGATAGGTAGGATAGCATGGATGAAAATTTCCCCCAAGTGTAGAGTGCAAGAGGATAATGGATTACAAATGATGCTTGTTTTCCAAGTTTTCATCATGTTACTTATCCAAGGTGCCAAAAGAAGTGGTTTTCACCATTGGTCAAATGATTTCTCTTTACTTTTTTATTTTTCATTTTTTCTCTTTTCTCTTTTTTTTTTTTGATTTTTTTTGAAAAAATGATATGGATAAGTAGATTTGGAAGATGGTGGATGCATGATAGGGAGATGAAGTGAGGACTCGATAATCTAGTTCCCTAGATGGTATCTCTTAAAGATGTACTATAATGGACCATGGTACTTGGATGTATGCTCATAAATGTTGGTAGAATGATGGTAAGGGGAATGAAATGGATGGGAAGATGGCGAGGGATATGGATTTAAGAAAAGGATTGGATAAGAGAGATGGGAGGGTGAAAGATGGATGTTGGATAATGGACGGGTTAATGGAAGACTTGTAGATGAGTGGATGGAAATGTTGGCAAGATAATCATTGGCACACACCTTGAAGGGTGGTGGAGTTGTGGAAGAGAAGTGGCTTTTGAATTTGGAGATTTATATGGAGTGGATGTGGATTTTGGGATGTAAGGACCCAAAATGGATGGAGGTAGGATTATTAGATGGGGTGGAGGATGTAGAATTGGATGAAGCTTTTGGATAACCAAGTTTGGATGCCAAATTTGAATTTTCTTTGGGATGCATTGATTCTATGACTATTTTTGGAATCCACATGGTTTTTGAATTTTATTTTTTCTTCATGGGCCTTTGTGGCCTTTGGGAGTTATATATATTTTATTTTGGATCACATTTTTCTTTGTTTTTGCATGTCTTTTTGATGGGACATGTTGATCCTTTGAATTTTGAGGATTTTTGGCTTTATGCATTTGAAATTTGGCACCCAAATTGCTTCCAAGAGCAGTGGTATTTGTGGATGGATATGAAATATGTGAATGTATTATGGATGGGTTGGTGTAGGTATGTTGGAAGGATTTCAAGGGTGTGTGCCTTTGTTGATCTTGATTAGGGATATGAGGTGATTGATAAAGAGGATAATGTAATTTTGGAATAGGAGTGATAGGTGGTGGAATGCAAGGACCTAAGATGGATGGAGGGGATGAAGGAATTTTTTTTGGGACATAGGGACCCAAAATGGATGGAAGGGATGAAGGACTGGGATTTGGGACATAAGGGCCCGAGATAGATTTTGAGGATGGGGAATGTGGACATTTGGATTTAGATGGTAGGATTTTGGATTTGGGGTGGATGGAAGGAGTACCAACATCTAGAGACTTATATCCAAGGCCATGATAATTAGGATTTTCTTGGATTTGGATGGGTTCTAATATGCCTTTCTCATGTAGGCCTAACCCTTTTCCTTGATAATGCATTTTTTGAAAAATCCTTTTACCAATGGGATACTTGTTTTGAAAACAAGATGCGAGTCCATTTTGAGGAGGGTATGGCATGGAGGGAATGATAGGTTCTTGGAGGAGACCAACTTGGATGAAAGTGGAGGAACCCAATTGATAAGTGTTGGGTTCATGAGTAGCTTGGATAGGAGTCATGGGATCTTGTGGAGGATTAGGATCATGATATTCAAAGGTGAAGGGGTTCTTTGATCTTGAATTAAGGTAGGATCATTGGATGGGGTGGATGGTATAGTTTTCTCTTGGTTATGATATGGAATGGAATTATGACATGGAGATGAAGGGATGCTTTGATCTTGAATTAGAGGAAGGGGATCAATGCATGGGGTAGAAGTTAGACTTTGATCTTGATTTAGAAATGGATCATGTGATGGAGTGGATGGGACATCTTGATCTTGATTGGGAGGGGTATCATTAGATGGGGTAAACGATGGAAAGCCTTTTTCTTGTGATGAACTAGGGTCATGCCATGGAGGTTGTATGATAGGATCATTATATGAGGTGGATATGCTAGGATCATCAAATGGGTTGGATATGGTAATATTATGAGATGGTATAGGATTATACAATAGATTTGATGGACTATAATTATGGCATGGAGTTGAGAGACTTGGATCATGAGGTGGTATGGAAGGGATGGCTTTATCTTTATATGAAAGGGGGTCATTTTGGATTTCTTGATCAATGGTAGGATCTTGATCATAGATAGGATCTTGATCAAAAGTAGGTTTATCATTGGATGCCATGGTTATCTAGAAGTTTTACTTGGATGGACTTAAAGGTAGGATCATGAGATGGAATGGGATCACAAGGAGTACCTTGATGTTGACATAAATTGGGATCTATGATGTCATGCTTTGGATCAACGAGTTTAAGTGAGTAACATGGTTGACTTTTTGTAGGTTTTATAAAGGTGGAAAATCATGAAATGCATGACACAGATGAGATGGATGAGGTGGAAGTTGGTGGAACTAGAAGGCTAGGACTAGCATCTTATGAAGTAGGATTTTGCATGGGTTTTTGTACTCCTTTGAGGGTGACTTTTGGTGGTCTTTTGATGGTAATTTTTGGTGGTCCTTTGATGGTGATTTTTGGTGGTCCTTTTATGGTGATTTTTGGTGGTCCTTTGATGGTGATTTTTGGTTTGACGATGGGTTGACTAGGATGTGAAGTGCATACGATATGGTTATGGATGGGTGTTGGTTGAACATGAAAGACATTTTGGTTTCCCTTGTCAATGGAGGAAAAGGATGGCATGAAGGGTGCCATGATTTGGGTATAAGTTTCAATGGTAGCTTAGATGGTGTTTAGGATGATAATGAATTAGGAAAGAAAGATTTTGATGTGGATTTTGATTTTGATAATGATTAGGACCTCTATTAGAAAAATTAATTAAGCTTAGGGTCTTAAGTGATGGATTAAGAATTGATATGGATGATTGAGATACTTGGGATGATTTGAATTATATGATCAAGGCTATGATTAGGATAAGATCCAGATGATTAGAAAAATTAGGGAGATAATTAGGATGAAGGGGAAGATGACTATGATGAAATGTGATTAGGACAAAATGATTAGAATGAAGGGGGGTGATTAAGATGAAAATGGATGATTAGAATGCTTGGGAGGATTATTAGGATGAGGAATGATGATAATGAAGGAAGACAATGATTAGGATGGACTGATTGAAAGGAGATAACTATGATGATTAGGGATGTAATGATTGAAATGGAAATAAATTATTAAGATAAGATGAATGATGGATTGTATTAGAAGGGATAATTAGGATGATTGTGAAAGGTTAGAATGATTATAGAGGTGATTAAAATGATTAAGAGAAATTAAGGTGAGGAGGGATCATTATGATAGAATGAGATGATTAGGATGAAGAGGAATGATTAGGATGGAAGGATTGGCTAGGGTGAGGTGATTAGGATGAGATGATGGATGGTTATCATGACTATGATGGGATAATTGATTTGAATTGGATGACTAGGATAGGATGATTAGAATGGGGAATGGGGACTAGGATGACGAGTAATTACCATGATGACTAGGATGGGATAATTGGGTTAAATTGGATGATTAGGATAGGATGATTAAGATGGAGAAGTTTGACTTGGAGATAATGTGGATATCTTGACTTGGAGGACACTTAGATTTCTTTTTTTTTGAAATGTTTCTAATTTTTTTATATTTTATATTTTTATTTATATTTATATTTTTTTTAATTTTAATTTTTTTTCTTGCTTGATTAAGATTTAGATCTTGAATACACATTCACACACACAAGACAAGATTTGATGCAAGATGTAATGTAAATTATTATGATAAGAAGACACTTCCAAGCACAAGAACAATCCTAGAAATTATTCAAGTGGGTAGATTGTCCAATGGTCTTTAACTAGGATGCACAAGGATCTAGGGGTGTCGTCTATATACCTTAAAGATATGTGAGGCCCAATTCTATGAATTTGAAAGGAGAATAATTCCAAACAACCAGGAGGAGAGGGTAACCCACACTCCACCTTCACTTCCCAAAGGTATAAAGCTCTTCGGGGCTTAACCAATATTGACAATATTCTACATCCAAGAAGCATGTCTTTAGATTCGCCCCTCGCTATTTATACTCCATTGGAATGCTAGAGTTGAGGTCATCCCCTAGAGTGATCACTTCTCTAGGTAATCCTCCTAAGAAGGTTACACAAAAGTGATGCAAATAATGATTTTGATCTCCAAGATCATATGCTAATGCAAGGAGAGAGCATACACATGTATTTGATCACACAAACAATGTTCATTAACCTTAGAAGTTGAAATGTGTGATGTGAAAATTAGAGTGTTGAAGAGTGTTTTTGATTCCCAAGATCATATGGAAATATGAGGGAAGAGCATACACACCTCCAAGCACAAACAAGATCACCAAGCAATACAAGCACTTTTTATATTTAAGCCAAAATTGAAATATGATTTTGAGAAGACACTTGTTCTTTTTAAGCCAAAATTGAAGGTGTGATGTTAAGAAGACACTTATTCTTTTTAGATCCAAATTGAAATGTGATGTTGTAAACAAGACTAAGATAAAGATATGGGTTGAAAAGTGTGCACCTAGATTTTCTTTAGCTCCAAATTTTTTTCCACTTGATCCAATTTGTCTTTTGAAGTGTTTATTTTTTTGCACATTCACAAAACCAACAACAAAGCCAAAACCCTAACAAGATAATTGGTCAATAATATTAGAGGGTTGGCTAGTCAAGACAAATCTAATTTTTGGAAATGTTTTTGGCATCAAAAAATAAAAACATAGAGAATAGACCTTTATTGAAATTTTAAGAGCTTTCCAAAAATACAAAGAAATCTAAAAAAAAATCTGATTTGCACCCAAAACTATTTTTTTATGAAAAATCATTAAAAAATTATAAAAAATTCAAAACAGATCCAAAAAATCTAATTTTTTTATTGAAGGCTTCTAATATCATCCCAAATTTGCAAACAAAATTTTGTTGAAAAATCTGCAACCTTTTGTGAGATATCAACAAACCATTCTAAAACCCTAAGTTTTAAAGATCCCATTTTTTTCTAATTATTTTTCATCCAAATTAAACACATAAAGAACAAACCCCTATTAGAATTCAGAGAGCTTTCTAAAAATATAAACAAATCTGAAAAATTTGCTAATGTGCTCTCAAAATTAATTTTTCATGAAAAATAATAAAATAATATAATAATTAAAAACAAATCCAAAAAATCTGATTTTTGGAATTAAGGCTCTTGATATTGTCCCCAACCCGCAAAAACAAAATTTGTGAAAAAATCTGCAACCATTTGAGAGATATGGTCAAATATTTGAAATTTAGGGTTTTGTCAAAAAATGATGCAAAACCTACAGCAAAAAGCTAACAAAACTTGCAACAAAAATGATCCAACTCCAAAATTCCTCAAAATTTGTCAAAATCTTGAGCCAAAAATCAGTTAGGGGATTCATGTCAGGTTCACCAAAATGTATGCATGCAAAATGGATAGAAATAAAAATATGCATAAAACATAATTTAAATCAAACCAAATGCAATGCAAACCTCAAAAGATTGAATGTAGTATATTGAGTTGTTGAAGATTTGAATGTGGTTGCTCATGATTCCAGTAGCATGACATTAGCATAAAATATTTTCTTGTCTAGATGTAAATAGAGTGTAGATGTCAAAATGACAAAGATAAAGGTCTTTTATAGAAAACAAAATTTTGAATGCAGGACAAGGATTGAATGTCAATAAGATGTCTTAATCAATGACCAAGAATGAAAATTGTAGTATAAATTAGGGTTAGGGAAAAAATTAGGGCAATGATAGGGATGAATGGCCAAGATTGAATTATAAGATAATTCAATCAAGGGTGGAAAATGAATGAGACAAGAGAAGATAAGAATGACATGGATAAAGAGGTTGGCACAGAAAAAGAGGTTGTAGGAGAAAATTAAATAATTATACACTTATTTAATTTAGGAAGGTGCATAATTAAATAATAAGAATATTATATATTTATAGAAGACATGTGACATGTTGACTTTTAAATTAAATAATAAGTTAATTCAAAAGTGGAGGAAAAGGAAAAATTAGTAAATAATTAAATAAATAAATTTATTTAATTATAAAGAGGAGGATAATGAATAATTAAATAATTAAAATGATTATTTAATTATAGTAAAAAAATGAAAATAATTAAATAAATAAGCATTTATTTAATTATAGAGAGAAAGGGGGTAATTAGTGGTGTAATTAAATAAACATAATTTATTTAATTAATCAAGAGAAGAATAAAGGAACAAATGGATTAATTAAATAATTGAGAATTATTTAATTAATAGAGGAATATGACCTTAAAAGATAATTAAATAAATAAAATTATTTAATTATGCAAGTAGGAGGAGGAATTGATATGAAAATGGGATTCATAGGTTTAGGACATTTTTCAGTGTCTACAGTATCATCAAAGAACACTATTACAAACTTCCTCAAGAATTTGTTAAAGATGGAGTTTATCAAAATTTGAAATATAGATGGTGCATTGGTAAGACCAAATAACATCACCAAAAGCTCATAATGAACCTCATGAGTCCTAAATTTTTTCCTAGAAATATCTTCTTAATTCAAATTTGGTTATAACCCAATTTAAGATATGACTTTGTAAAATACACAGATCCATTCAATTCCCATAACAATTCATTAATGATTGGAATAGGAAACTTATCTTTGATGGTGTAGATGTTGAGCATGTTGGCATTTTAATTCACACCTCTGGAATGCGAATTAGAAACAAACAACTATGTGTAGTATCCTGCTCTTCAAATTAGGAGGGGAAGCTTCATCTTTGTTGATGTTGTTAAAAAGAAAATAAACTAAAACTAATTTTCCTGTCTTTTTGTTCAACTAAGAGCACAAGGTTATAAAACTCAAGCACCGTAGCTAAGATTTTTTGTTTAAGGAATTCAACTACGATTAAGCCTACTTTAATGCAGTTTCTAATTTCTCAAATAAACACACAACAAGAGAATTATAAATGGACAAGGAAGGATCTTCTGGAAAAATACTTAGATAAACTCTTTTTCAACATACATCTACTTACTTTCAATGCAAGCTGAAATTAAGATCATATAAACATAACACAATAAACGGAAATTTGAGACATTATATCAGGGAAAAATAGGCACAAGAATTTACTTGTCAAATCTCAGGAACAAAGATTACACAAGACACATCCACTAAACAAGAAATTTTAGCTAAACATCCTTGCAAACTTTCCCTTACACAAAGTGAACTGGCACTGAATAACAACTTGCTGCATTACAGGCTTGCAATTTGCTATCACAATAACCGTTAAGAAAAATAGTGAGAAAATGCTCTTATTTATAGACAAGCAAAGGAGTAGGGAACCCTAAAATCTCCTTACTTTTACAACTATGGCTTGATTAGAAAGTAAGCTTTATTTCTAAAACTAAAGAAGATAACATCTAACTCCTAAGAAAGCATGGAAATAGGAAATTCCAACTATTACAATTTATCTTCTTTCTCTTCTTCAAAGAATAGATAAGAATTGTTCTGAGAATAGAAAGAAAGCTTCTAGATGAGAGTTGCTTGAAACCTCATCCACATTTGCCAAAAAGATGCTGAAAATAAAATGTTGATCTGCCTTGAAAAAGCAATTCTCCAAAAAATGCTAGGACTTAGGTTTTGTAAAAAATCACATTTCGGAGAAACCTAGATGCTCAGAAATTGAAAAAGAAAAGTCTATCCTAAAAAAGCGGCCAAAAAGAAGTTTCTAGAAGAGGGAAAATTTCTCAATGTTGAAGAGGATGAAAAAGCAGAGAGACCCATGTGATCAAAAATGGAAAAAGCCGAGTGGCTGCTTTGAAAAAGCAACACCCTAGAAATTTGGAGCACGAAAAAGCATTCCTCTCTGCTCACTGATCTCGAAACCACTAAGAACACCAAAAAAGCATGTCATTTGGGTCTTCAAATATTCGTTGAGAAGAAAGGGAAAATATTCTTGCTTTGGACACCAACTTGCAATAATGAATAATGAAAGGAAAAAGCTCTCTTCAAATAAGATGAGGTTTGAGAGAATTTTCTTTCCTTTTGCTTTAATTCCTTTGGAGCTTATCCTGAGTAGGTTCATCGAACGTAGACACTATTTGGAATGTTGGAGAATGGAACTTGAAAATTTGACTAAGGCATGAATTCTTGGGTGCCTCTCTTGGACTGGGGCACTTTTTCTTGACAAATTTAGCCAAATTTAGCCAAATTTTCAACTTTTTTGTTTGATTTTAACCTTTGTTTGATCTTCAATTTTTGGATGCTTGGAGGATATTGTGAACTAATGGAGTGATCCATAGTGAAGCCTGACTGATTCTGAGAAGGTTATCCTAGAGGCATCTTTGGATAAAAACATTATTTGACCCCCCAAAAAGCTGAGTGCCCCTGGCTACCTGGGGCGCTCAACTCCTCCAGAGTTGCTCAATTTTTCATATTTTCCAATTTCTTGCTTGTTTTCTCACTTTCTAATGATTTTAATTTTTGGCCTCCAGATTAATCCTACGGATGGGCTAAATGATCCATTATGAAGCTTGATCGAATCTAGCGAGATTGTTCTAGAGGCAGCTTCTGAGAAAGACATCATTTGGACCCTCAAAATCATGGGCGCCAACTATCTCTCTTTGGGGTGCCCATCTCTACTAGACTTAGCCTTTTTTTATGGTTTTGAAGTTCTTGCTTGCTTCCCTCGATCTTCTAATGATTTGACGATTTCGGGAGCTAGACTAATCTGATTGACTGGCTGACTCTTTCGTTGGATAGCTTGACTGAATCTGACGAGGTGATCTTGGAGACTGCAACTACAAACACTGTCATCTGAGGCCTCAAAATCTTGGGTGTCCTCTTCTTGGGGTGCCCATGTTCACTAGACTTAGACATTTTTTATGTTTTCCATATTTCAAGCTCATCTCCTCACCTTCAAAATATCTTGCCATTTCGGATGATCCAAACGTCTAATGGATTGATGGTTGGACTCGTTGCAGAGTTGAGAAGATTCTAAGAGGGGTCTTTTGGAAGTGCTAACTGTTGAAAGCTGAATCTTAGGGGTCAAAAGCTTGGGCGCCCTTCTTGACTGGAGGCACCCAAATTCACCATACATAGCCATTTTTTTCCTAATTTTCAATCTTCAAAGTTGATCCTTCATTTTGTGTCTTTTGTTCAATCTGGATTTGCCAGTGATTTCCAAGTTTGTTGATCTGATGGAGGTATCCACTGTGAAGCTAGTGAAATTTTAAAAAGATTGAACACATTTGCAAACCCTACTTGCTGGATTTAGGCTTCCAAAAGGTTGGGCACCCTTCTTCACCGAGGGTGCCCAAATCCTCCAGAATTAGAAAATTTTATGATGTTTTCTTGATTTGCATTCAACTTCTTAGTTTCAACCCTCTATTTGACCTCGATTCCCAGATGACTTGTTGATCTGACGATTGAGTTGATGGAATCACTATGGAGCTGGAAGGAATCTAATCAAAATTGTTTGGGAGCACGAATCCTAATTTTGTCATTTGATGCCCTAAAAAGAGGGGCACCTATTTCCTCTAGGGATGCCCATGGCTGATAGTGTTAGCCAAAATTTCACCATTTTCAACCTTTGCAACTTCTTCCTTCGTTCTTCATTCTACGTGCACATCCAACATTTAAATGTTTGCGTCTGACACTTGACAGTTGGTTGGCCTCAATTAATGGCTTTAGAACTCCTGAAAAGCTTATGAAAAAGCAGAATAGACCCACTAGGGAAAAATTGATCTTTTTGTGATTCTGATTGCACTAGCCTGATGAAGTATTTTCGACCAATCAAAATCAGTTTGAACCCTAGAAGCCACACTTTATATTTTTTAGAAAAATTTTCCAACATCCGTTTTGAAAGAAACCCATAAAAAGTTTACTATTTTTAAAAAAGTTTCTAAAAATAGCAATTTTCCTCAAAAGTAGGGATGAAAAATTGAGATCCAGGTTTATAGAATTGGTCATTTTAAGCAGACCCAGATTGTCAGATTTTGAAAATTTTGAGTTTTTACCCCTCATGCAAAACATGCAAACCCCAATTTTGACCTTTTTTGATAATTTTGACAAGACTTTTACTTATTTCTTTAAAATTCCTAAGTGTAGAATTTTTTTTAATTTGGGATACAATAATTGGCTCTGTTTGGGGACCATGGTGGATACTTACAACATAGGAGAACCGAAGAATCTCTGAAGTTTTGAGCATAGACCAGTGCCTTATCCATTGGGTATCAGAGTCAACAACATTTCCTAATCACCTATTTGCAAAACTTTCCCTAAGTCACCTATGACAAGACTTCCTAGAGTCACCTAATAGTTGGACTTCCCTAAAAATCACTAAAACAAGATGCCTAATCACCTAAAACACGAAAAAATTGTTATGGGAAAGGGAAACACAACATTACAAAGGGAAAAATTATAGAAAGGGGAAACACATTACAAAACACAAATAAAATTACTGAAAGGAAGTTACTCCACCCCCAGAGGAATGAAGTGTTATATGTCATTTTTTCTTGAAAGGCTTCACTTCTCTTCTCATGGGTATCAAGGAGACAAATCTTTCAGGATGAAGATTCCCATATCTTCATATATCCGGCCAGAGGCACCCTGAGAAAAGTCAAAATATGGTGCAAGGAAAGAAGTAGGTACCTCTGAGTCATCAAATTTGTTGTCATTCATCCTTGGGATGTCCCTGTTGTCAATCTTTGGGATGTCTCTATTGTAAAACCAATCAATCGCGTTCCAAACCCGATTTCTATAATGTCATAGGTGATCCTTTTTTATTTGGAAGTATCCTTTGATTGGATCATTGGTAAACTCCACATCCCCTTTAACACATAGGAGTTCAATTCCCATGTCTTTGGCATTTTTGAGGCCTAACAAAAGAACCTCTCTTTCAGCTTCAGTTAATTCCAATTGCAGTGGATGCAATTGTCCTTTAGGGGAAATGATTATTTCCCCTACTCCTGAACTTGCGCTTGAACAACCCTCATCTAAATGCATTGTCCACAAATTTGTATCCTCTATTAGTCCCCTTTCAGAACAAGAAATGTTCTGATCTTCAGTCCCTATTTTTGACGTCACATAATTCCCAAGACCCATTTCTTGATATAGAATTTGGGGTGGGGGGTTTGGGATTTTCACCACCATGAACTGGGATTTGGGTTTAGGTTCTATCTTGATTCTTCCTTCTTTCATAGGAATGGTCGTAGATGAACAATCTAATTGCATTGCACTACCAAGATCTTTGCAGAAGCTTTGACTCAACAACATCCCATAGCTGGCTGGAATGTCAGCTACTAGGATGGTCATCTTTATCTTTTTCTTTAAACAAGCCACCAACTTCACCAGAGCATTCTCCACTTGTTCGACCAATGACACAGATTTAGACTCAAGTGAATAACACTCGTTTTGAGTTTCTGTTGTCCCAACACTTTCATCACTTATAGAGGCATGACATTGTCTGAGGCTCCTAAATCAATACTGCAATTGCTCAATTTGAATCCTCCTATATATAGATATATATAGAAAGGTTTGGGATTTTCTTTCACTGGAACAGATGATTCGAACGATGTAGGATGAATTGAAGCTTCTTTCTTTACATGTATTATTCTATCCAGTTGCTTAGGATGATCATGAAGATATTCCAGCTGAGAAATATGCACTTTCATCCCCATCAAGGAGTCTACAATGTCAAACTTGGCTGGAAATGGGTCTTGAGCAACCGCTTCTTTAACTCATTCTTTAGCTCTTTGCCTCTCTTCTTCTTTTTTCACTTGCAAGTGTAGAGCACTTGTGAACACAGGTAAAGAGTGTCTTCTGTGATTTTCTACAAGAGAGTAGTGGTGTAGGTATTCTTTTTCTTCAATAATGGTTTCACTTTGAAAGTATCCTAGAGAAAATTCGCCATTGAAGTTGTTCGTCTATGGTAAGACAACATTCAAACTTGGTGTAGGGACAAAACTGGAACTAGGTGCAGCATTAGCATATCCCATAATTTGATTCATTCTTAAGTTCTTAGGGCATGTAGAATTGGTATGTTCATTAGTATCATGAAAGGAACAAAATGTTGCATGTGGTGTAGCTTCAATCGTTGGTCCCAGTGGAGGTGCTACCAATTGTGGCCTGTAATTGTTGTAAGGCTAAAAATCATTTCTCCTTGGATGATACGACTGCCAAGATTGGTATTGTTGTTGAGGTTGATATTGTGGTGGTGGTAGTACAAGCATTTCATTGGCTACCTCCTGTAGCATTGGACCTACAGAATTATGAAGTAGGGGTCTGATTGAATCCTTCTTCATTATGCCAAAAGTAATCATATTATCCTCCAACTCGACGGTGTGTTCTTGCACATCCATCAATTCTATATGTCTTTTCGTCTTCAGGAAGAAGGCTATCTTTGATGGAAGAGCATTTATGAAGCAACTCATTAGAATCTTCGGTGATAGATTAAGTGTAAAAGAAAGTCGTGCAACAAGATGATTAAATCTTGCTACAAACTCCCTCATGGACTCGTTGTGCTCCATCTTTGAATTCTCAAGTTGGGAAAACAACCAATGATTGTCTTTAGCAGGCTTGAATATGCCAAAAAATTCTCGCTCATAGCTACCCAACTTGTAATAATGCCCGGCTCCAGGTGATTGAACCGGTCGACAACATTCCCAACAAGAGTCTCCACAAAGAGATGCAATGCGATGTCTTCGTGTGCCACATGTAAGATGACACAAGCCATTAAGAAGGAAGAAAGATGATCATTAGGATGTTGAGTTCCATTGTCATGAAACTGTGGAAAGTGCTTCCTTGACCCTTTAGGTAATTCATGGTGTTCCCGCAAAGCCAAAGGTCCAATGACGTTGTCCCAAGGTAATGGGGGTGGACGTATCATATTCCTTCTAGCATTATTGTTGTTATCACCCATTTCTTATGCTAGATCACACAATAGGGTGCTAGATGGTCATTCTCGTGTCATAAAGCATAAGCTTTCTTGAAGTTTTATGCCTTGTGCCCCATGGTGGGCACCAAAAAAATATTGGCGTTTTAATTCGCACCTCTAGAATGCGAATTAGAAACAAATAGCTATGTGCAGTAACTTTCTCTTCAAATTAGGAGGGGAAGCTCTATCTTTGTTGATGTTAAAAACAAAGTAAAATAAAACTAATCTGCCTATCTTTTTGTTCAGCTAAGAGCACAAGGTTATAAAACTCAAGTGTCGTAGCTGAGATTTTTTGTTTAAGGAATTCAACTATGACTAAGCCTACTCTAATGACGTTTCTAATTTATCAAATAAACACACAAGAGAATTATAAATGGACAAGGAAGGATCTTCTGGAAAAATACTTAGATAAACTCTTTTTCAACATACATCTACTTACTTTCAATGTAAGCTAAAATTAAGATCATATAAGCATAATGCAATAAACGGAAATTTGAGACATTATATCAGGGAAAAATAGGCACAAGACTTTACTTCTCAAATCTCAGGAACAAAGATTACACAAGACACATGCACTGAACAAGAACTTTTAGCTTAAAAGGCTTGCAAACTTTCCCTTACACAAAGTGAACTGACACTGAATAACTTGCTACATTACAGGCTTGCAATTTGCTATCACAATAACCGTTAAGAAAAATAGTGAGCAAATGCTCTTATTTATAGACAAGCAGAGGAGTAGGGAACCGTAAAATCTCCTTGCTTTTACAACTATGGCTTGCTCAACAAGCAAGCTTTATTTCTAAAACTAAAGAAGATAACATCTAACTCCTAAGAAAGCATGGAAACAGGAAATTCCAACTATTACAATTTATCTTCTTTCTCTTCTTCAAAGAATAGATAAGAATTGTTCCAAGAATAGAAAGAAAGCAAAAATAAAGCTTCTAGATGAGAGCTTCTTGAAACCTCGTCCACATCTGCCAAAAAGTTGATTTATTTCTTGACTTTAAGTGGAGAGTGCTATTGAAAATAGAATGTTGATTTGCCTTGAAAAAGCAATTTGTCTAAAAAAAGCTGGGACCTAGGTTTTGTAGAAAATCACATTTTGAAGAAACCTAGATGCTTAGAAACTGAAAAAGAAAAGTCTATCCTAAAAAAGTGGCCAAAAAGAAATTTTGAGAAGAGGGAAAATTTCTCAATGTTGAAGAGGATGAAAAAGTAGAGAGACCCATGTGATAAAAAATGGACAAAGCTAAGTGGCTGCTTTGAAAAAGCAACGCCCTAGAAATTTAGAGCACAAAAAAAATTCCTCTCTGCTCACTGATCTCAATACCACTAAGAACACTAAAAAAGCATGTCGTTTGGGTATTCAAATCTTCATTGAGAAGAAAGGGAAAATCTTCTTGCTCTAGATGCCAACCTGCAATAATGAATAATGAAAGGCAAAATCTCTCTTTAAATAAGATGATATTTAAGAGAATATGCTTTCTTTTTGCTTTAATTCCTTTTGAGCTTATCCTGAGCAAGTTCATCGAATGTAGACACTGTTTGGAATGTTGGAGGATGAAACTTGAAAATTTGACTAAGGCATGAATTCTTGGGTGTTTGTCTTGGACTAGGGCACTTTTGCTTGGAAAACTTAGCCAAATTTTCAACATTTTCAACTTTTTTGCTTGATTTTAACCTTTGTTTGATCTTTGATTTCTAGATGCTCAGAGGATCTTGTGAATTGACAGAGTGATCCATTGTAGAGCCTACCTAATTTTGAGAAGGTTATCTTGGAGGCATCTTTGGATAAAAACATTATTTGAACCCCCAAAAAGTTGGGCGCCCCTAGCTACCTGGGGCACCCAACTCCTCCAGAGTTAGTCAAGTTTTCATATTTTCCAATTTCTTTCTTGTTTTCTCACTTTTTGATGATTTTGATTTTTGGACTCCAGATCAATCCTACAAATGGGATGAATGATCCATTATGGAGCTTGATCAAATATGGCGAGATTATTCTGGAGGCAACTTTTGAGAAATACATCATCTAGACCCTCAAAATCATGGGTGCCTATCTCTCTTTGGGGTACCCATCTCTACCAGACATCCATTTTTATGGTTTTGAAGTTCTTGCTTGCTTCCCTTGATATTTTGATGATTTCATGATTCTGAGAGCTAGACTAATTTGATTGATTAGCTAACTCTTTCGTTGGATAACTTGGCTGAATTTGACGAGGTGATCTTGGAGACTGCAACTGCAAACATTGTCATCTGAGGCCTCAAAATCTTGGGAACCCTTCTCCTCCTGGGGAGCCCATGTTCACCAGACTTAGACATTTTTTATGTTTTCCAGATTTCAAGCTCATCTCCTCACCTATAGAAGATCTTGCCATTTCAGATGATCTAGATGTATGATGGATTGATGGTTGGACTCGTTGTGGAGCTAAGAAGATTCTAAGAGGGGTCTTCTAGAAGCGCTAACTCTTGAGAGTTGAATCTCAGGGGTCAAAATCTTGGGCGCCCTTCTTGACTAGAGGCACCCAACTTCACCATACTTAGCCATTTTTTCCTAATTTTCAATCTTCAAAGTTGATCCTTCATTTTGTGTCTTATGTTCAATCTGGATTTTCCAGTGATTGCCAAGTTTATTGATCGAACAGAGGAATCCACTGCAAAGCTGGTGAGATTATGGAACACATATGCAAACCCTATTGGTTGGATTTAGGCTTCCAAAAGGCTGGGTTCTCTTCTTCACCAGGGGTGCACAAATCCTCTAGACTTAGAATTTTTTTTGATGTTTTCTTGATTTGCATTCAACTTCTTGGTTTAAACCCTCTGTTTGACCTCGATTCCCAGATGACTGGTTGATCTGACGGCTAAGCTGATGGAATCATTATGGAGATGGAAGGAATTTGATCAACATTTCCTAGGAGCACGAACCCTAATTTTGTCATCTGATGCCCTAAAAAGAGGGGCGCATATTTCCTCCAGGGATGCCCATGGCTGATAGTGTTAGCCAAAATTTCACCATTTTCAACCTTTGCAACTTCTTCCTTCATTCTTCATTCTGCATACACATCCAATGTTTGAATGTTTGCATCTAACATCTGGTAGCTGGCTGGCCTCCATTAATGGCTTCAGAACTCTTGAAATGCTTCTAGAAAAGCAGAATAGACCCACTAGGGTAAAACTGATATTTTTGTGATTATGACTGCACCAGCCTGATGAGGAAGTATTTTTGACCAATCAAAATCAGTTTGAACCCTAGAAGCCACACTTTCTATTTTTAGAAAAGAATTCCAACATCCATTTTGAAAGAAACCCAAAAAACCCCAAAAAAATTTACTATTTTTAGAAAATTTCTAAAAATAGCAAGTTTCCTTAAAATTAGGGATGAAAAACTGAGATTTGGGTTTTGTTGAATTGGTCATTCTAAGCAGACCCAAATTGTCATATTTTGAAAATTTTGAGTTTTTACCCCTCATGCAAACATGCAAACCCCAATTTTGACCTTTTTTGATAGTTTTGACAAGACTTTTACTCATTTCTTTAAAATACCTAAGTGTAGCAAAATATTTAATTTGGGGTACAACAAAGCACTCTATAGTCTGTGCACATGCACCAAGTTTCATTCTTCTTATGCACCATCACCACAGGTGAGGAGTAAGAACTTTTGCTATGCTTGATAATTCTTGCCTCTAATATCTCCTCCACAATCTTTTCAATCTCACTTTTTTGTATATATAGGTACTTGTAGGGCCTGATATTGGGTGATTGGATCCTTGGAACTAGTTGTGTGACATGATCATGATCCCTCTTAGAAGGAATTCCTTTAGGTGTTGGAAACATGAGCATGATGATGCATGGATGGTGTATGGTGTTGTCATTGATGGCAACCCATTGTAGAAATGTAGAAGTGTTGGTCTGGAGAAGACCAAATGATGTGGATAATTGGCTAAGTCTTAGAGTAGAATTTTAGTGTTACAATGAGCCCATTTTTTTGGCCTGCATTGCTCTTATATGCAATATCTTGTTATGTGGTTTTGAGGTGTTGATGATGTGTATTGAAGGTGTTCAAATCCAAAGTTTCAAGATTGTATGTCTTTAGTAGTTGAAGATAATGTTGATAGAGTATCGACTTTGTAATGGCAGTGTTATTGGTACAGAGTGCATATTGGAATGCTTCAAGAATTCCACTATGAATAAATATTATGTTGTATGGTTTTTAGGAAGTGTTTATAGATGTTAGAAATATGTGTGCTCTAGGTGGCAAGTGTTTTGGTG